>MU260975.1:47500-137500 GCA_020310875.1 Ceratopteris richardii
AAACTCATTACAAATCTCTAATTATGGATAGAAATATGTTGACTTGTATAAAATAAAATATTTTATTGCATTTAGACCAATGAAAATTACGAGATCATGAGTTTAATAAAAAATAATCACTAACTTACATCAGTGTAATTTCTCTGCTAGTATTGAAATTAGCATCATAAAATTAGTGAATAAATATTAATTTTTATATATTTTAATAAAAGCTATATTTTTCCAAAAATATTCAACCCTTATGTTGCATAGTTACATTTATAGATGGTTCCTTCTAGTAATCTAAAAAATTCATCAAACATTGTCTCTTTTTCAAGACACTAAAGTGTCCAAGTACAACACTGGTGTTAACTTGACTCCTTCAAGCCATCAAAGTCTTGCGAAGTTTATCTGGTCTTAGTTCGACTCCTTCAACTAACTGAAGTCTGACACAAACTGCCTTGATTGTGACTAATGAGATTGAGTGGCTCATATTAAAAGCCTAGATCATTTGTAGACATAAAGAATGAGTCGCAATCTTGATTTCTCATGAAAATTAAGGTAAAATCATGGAGAGTCTCTATGATTTGTACCACACCAAGGGTAGACACATTTCCTGTCTAGTCACTCCGTAATTATGGTTCAAATCAAATTCCCTATACATTCTATCAAAATTTGACAAACATTGTAAGTGATAGCACCACCAATCCAACTTGTGGGGATACACAAAAAGATTCAATCCATATATTTGCTCATCTACTCTTTTGCAAGTCTTGTCTTGCTGTTGTTGTGCCATATTATTCGGAAACTCTTTTGTTCCTCTAGGAATTCATGGTCTTCACTGATTAGTCCTCATAGTCCTCTTCTCATCAATGAATCTTCTTTTTCATAGTGCATTATATGTGGGTTGTGTTTCTTCGTGTTTTCACTAGTTGTTTACATTGTGTTGTTGTCCACGCTACTTTTGAGGCTATTCATTTACCCTGAAGTTCTTCTACCAAAAAGTGTGCATAAAATCTAGAAGATATTTGGTCATTCTCGGTCATTGATCAATGTTGTAAACAGGGCATATGAAAGTTTTCGAAATGGTTTGACCATGTTTCATATCATGTGGTAATACACCCAATCCTTCAACTATGTTAGAGTCTCGAAACTCTTTTAGTACATTCTCCTCAAAAGATTATAGATCCCTGTAGAAACTAATACATACAAAGTACCACCATAATCTCAATCCATAGGAATGACATGATGTCCATTTTCACAATAGGGCAAGTAGTCCATTAGCTTGCGTGCATGGGACAAGGGAAGGACAACCAAGCTACTTTTCTCTGATACCAACTTAAGGTCATTTGCTAGGTTATTGAATGATTTTGTATGATGGATAGATGTCCACATTATGGGGCTCTGAAGGACTATCCATTTTGAGGTCCATGGATAAAATCACGCAGAGTTCATTAGCAACGCACATCATTGAGGTTTTTCTCATAAGATACAAGCACCTACACAAGCTCACATGATCCACATAGTCATTACGTCCATCACATACCCAATTTGTGAGGTCTTTGGAAAGTCTTTGATTTGGTATTGCGCCGTCTTGGTTGCATCTCCAAATATGTGTGTACATCGATAAAATCTATCTCTTGAATGGGTATGCTTTAAGTATCTTTTACTTGAAATTCTCTATGGAGTTTACTATGTGTGTTGCTTCCCATTGATTCTATTAGGTCAATAGTTGATTTGAGAAATCCTAATGAGAAGGGAAGGACTTGCACTCAGTACTCGAGGACACATGTTCATTAGATTTGTATTTATGTCTTTGTCATACATGCATTCCACAGGAAAGGTCTTGACTTGGAGTTGGATTTTGATGAGTATGACGACAATCTTAAAGAGGATTGGGCGTGATAACTATGAGTCTTTCTATTCCATCAAAATCAAGCACCCAAGACCCAAAGGTTAAAACGTGAAATGGCGCCCATAATCTCATCCATCTCATTGCTATCCCATCCAAGGAGCCGCACCATTTGATGACATAAAAAGCCCATGTTAGTACTTAACTTAGCACTCAACACATGATCAAATGATGACTGTTTAAGATAACCCCTCCCCCCCCCCCCCCAACAGAAAAAATGGACATCTTTAGCTCCTATCCATTATTGTAGGAGCTCAAGCCTAGGGCTTAGATCTCCAAGTTACTTAACAATCTTTCCAACCTCTTTAAATGATAGGAGAGCGAATCCAAGGGCCCAAAGCCATTCCAATAGAGGTCCACAACTCAAGATGTGGTTTCTCGACTCATGTAGGACAATATTGTCCTATTCTGAGCGAAGAAGTAATCCATCCATATGGTTGCACCCTATTAGTTCTTTCCTTACCGGAACGTGTGGTCTAGTGTCAAACAAAGTTCCCCTCGAAGTCCCCATGTTCACTTGCATAGAAAGGCGATATGGGGTAGGTGATCTATGTGTGTAGCTGGATGCGCAAGTGATTTCCAACAAAGAAAGCCAAAACTGGACATAGTAAGTTGGATGTCCCTAACCTTGACATCTCTTCTCTCCTTCAAGTTTGTGTTGCATCATAGTTTTCTAGGCGGCATTCCTTTTGGATTGGTCTTTTGTCCTACATATGGCAACCAATTTGTTTTTGTCATCTTAGGTCCATTCGCTCCAACATTGTTATATTGATTGTGGGAAAGCACCACGAGCTTGTGACACTCCTCATGCTAATGCACTCACGATAGTTAAAGCGTGTGTTGGTATAATATTATGTTTCCTTGTGGTTGATGTTGCATGTGCATATATGGCCTCTTTCATTGACGAAAGCAAGCAAGCACCTCAGGCCACATGATAGTTAAATCTATTGGTGGATGTAGGTTTCGTATGGTTTATGCCACTAGATTTTTAGGAGAGAGACGTAGGGTAAAGAATGAGGACCAGGAAATGAAATGTGCTGCGTTGGTAGGCCATACGACATGCAAGGGATGAAATGCTTCGACATACATCTATACAATACGGTTAGTTTTGGCACTCAGTTGTTGCGATCCATGATGGCACGAGCAACATGAAGATAGGTTTCCGATTCGTGCACTCACTTCTTGCAATAGATAGGCGATGAGATGATGGCATTTGTTTGTTTAGGACGTGTGCCGTCCCCTTTCTTGTATTTGCATTCCGTGCATGGGTTGACAACTTCTAGCTTCGTACATTTGAGATGAGAGTCATGTGTGTGCTTGGAGGCAAGTGAAGGCGAGAGGAAGGAGTACAATCCATCCGCAAGGGAGGAAGGAAATCGAAATAGAGAGGAACGTTTGGACTGATGGGGCAAGTAAAGGGGAGAAGGGAGAGAGGTGTGCGTTGGGCCATGAGTAATGTAGTGGTGCTTTGAGGGATGGAGCTGAAGAATGAGTGGTGAGAAAATGGAAAGCGGTTGTAAAAAAAGAAGGGGACAATTGAAAAAAAAGGGAAAAGTGAGCGTATGGCTATGACATGGGTTTGGCGTGCGAGAGAGAGGCCTGAAATCCCATACGCGCTGCACTAGAGGGGCGGGATACAAGAGAGGCCATGGCCGCCACGAAGAGTTTTCTGGTGGCTTGCTGCAGCACATCATATATGTGTGTTTTCCTTCGGACTATGATGCCCTCCAGTCCCCCACCTCCCTCTGCTTTCTTTCTGTCTCATGTCCAATGAAGATCACCAACGTAGGAAGAACAGCCCAGCCCGCCATGTCCCACACACACATAAATGTCCCTCCAGTCCCCCACCTCCCTCTTCTTTCTTTCTGTCTCATGTCCAATGAAGATCACCAACGTAGGAAGAACAGCCCAGCCCGCCATGTCCCACACACACATAAATGCCTGCCTTCTCCCATCCTTTCACCTCTTCACTCCAACTTCTTGTTTACAGAAGGTAAAACATCTCCACCTCCATCCATATTCTTGTTCACAGCAGATAAATCTCTCCTCCTAGAGCCTGAGCGTGAAGGCAAAGCAATGTTGATGCCACAATAGGCATCGATGACAAAGATGAGGACTCTTTTCCTTCATGAAGATATATGTGGTTTGTGCCCTTCAAGCACTCTATTCTTTACAACTCCGTGCCCATCAAGCACAAACCACAATGAAACATTAGACATTTAGAAATCTCCCCCAAGGCAGAGCTATACATATACCGAAAATAAGAGAAAAAAAACATGAGGAACATGGCTTCATCTCTTCCTAATGTGTCCAAAATAAACGTATCTCTTGAGAATTGAGGCAAACATATGAGGCGCATGTTCTTGAGCATATAATTCGAGTCCCGCCACACCACTTTCTCATGAACAAAACGATAAACAATGACTTTCGATATGTTCTCAACCTAGACTTGTGATTCTATGCTAACATCACGCATCCACTCCCTTCCTTCAAGCACATATGTTTGTGCATATCCTTAGCTATGACGCGTGCTTTGCAATCCGATATTTATGGAAACAAGCACTTCTCAAGGTATACATATACATTGCGAGAATAGCAATAGTTGAGGTCTTCCTCATTCTTTATATAGCGAACTCCCTTGACTCTAAAACCTTCTCCTTCCCTCTATGTTAAAAGCTCTAGACATTTCCCTCTCTCTTTAGGACCCACAAGACTTATCTTCTCACACATATCCTCCAACCGACTCCTAACTTGACCCCTTCAAGTTATCAAAGTCTTGCATAGTGTATCTTAATAAATTAGATCGACTCCCTCAACTAATCAAAGCACGACACACATTATCCCAATGAGATCGAGTAGGCCATATTGCAAGCATAGACCATTTCTAAATATAAAGACTAACTCATCATCTTGAATTGAAGCGAGATATCATGGAGAGCTTTTATGATTTCTACCACACGAATTGTGATGGACTCAATCCCTCTCTTAGCACTCCGTACATTTTGCTTCTCTAGATTTAATTACAGCCCACCAGAAATTCAACTTCGGGGGTCACCAATCCTACATGCGGTCCCGCATCTCATTGTCAAAGCTTTTGCAACGCGAGCGAGTGTCCCATCATCATTGACACCGTATATTTGTGCACATCCGCTAGGTATGACATGTGCTTCGCAATCCCAAATCCAAACGTACACTTCACATTTTGAAGCCCACTCCATGTGATACTTCTTGTATTCGGTAGAAATCGCATCAACTCACGTGCATAAGTCTTATTCATGTCGAGAAACATGGCCCAAGATAACACGTAAGCTATAACAAGCTACGATGGATGAAAATGAAGCAGAAAGAGACGAACTTGATTATGAAATGAGAACTTACATGATAAGCATGGAGCTTGGACCTCAAGGAGAGAGCCTCATGGGGAGTACGTGGATCAATAATAAGAGGTGAAGTGAGGGACAAGAGCCTTGCATGTGGGATAAATCTGATGCATGAGAATACAAAACATTAGAGCACCGTTATCTCAACACCCCTCCTCCGTGTGATGGCCCTTTCGTTTGAAACGTGGGGACCCAGAGACACATGGCATCACTTATTCCATTGGGTTTTTAGATCTAAGGACACATGGGATCCTTAGACATAGCTTGGACACATGGCATCCAAGTGTGGGACATATGGCATCCCTTGGTTTGCATGGACACATGGCATCCATGTGGTATTGGTTCCATGGACACATGGCATCCACAATGTTGGGACCAATGGCAACCCTGGGATCTAGGGACATATGGGATCCCTACACACATATAAAAGACGTTTATGCCCTGTTGATGTTATCATAGTATGCCTTGGATCCATTGATGGGATCTTTGAGTGTCATCCACTTGTTGTAGTTGTTGAAATCCATTGAAGCATTGTTTTTCTTCTTTGCCCCAAGTCATGGATTCAATTCATCTTTGACACATACAAAGAGTACACATGGCTTCAAGATTTCATGGCTTCGACACCATAGGCTTGGGAGACATGTGTGTACATAGGGAAGGTCCTACCTTCTTTAAAGGAAGGTTGTCTCTAGTCCCTTACAGGAGACTGATGTTTGGTTACAAATAACACGTAGACATAAAATTTAATTACAACCCATAAGCTCAATGCTTCGGGCTTTCTATTGACTATACGGCATCTTCTTGAAATAATCCCTCTACTTGCCTTTTGTATAATGAAAAATGGACCGACTTATAAAAGAAACAACATGCCAGCTTTGGAAGATTCTTGAACTCTCTAAAGCGTTCGTGGTAGAAATAGAAATAGACACCATCTAGGTAAATTCTATTGACATCCATGATGAGCTATTCTTCACTTGGAAGACTAGTCCATTTGATATAATGCTGATTGTCATGGCTTTCGCTCCTTATATCACATTCTTTTCATGAGATTCCTGAAGATGGTTTGGTGCATCTATAATTTGAGTGATAAATCCTTGAATAAAGCCATTGGACCATTCCTCCAATCAATAGCCATGTGTTTGCTCTCTCTCTCTTTCTCTCTCTCTCTCTCTTTTATAAGCTTCTTCATGCAAGCACTATTATTCTTTATGGATTTGGGCATCATTTATAGTATTGGTCGGCTATCATTGCCACTGCATAAGGGATCGCAATAGCTACACATCTAGCAAGAGATGAAGGTATAGGATGAAACCCATAATGTACATTGAAAGCTTGAATCAAGGTAGATATATAGTGGCTTCCACTAGCATGCTCAATGAGGAAGACAAAACCCAGCTAGTGGCCATGAAACTGATGCCATATCCCAACAATGCCTCTATTGTAGAAAGAATTAGATGATCATGAAGCAAGATTCTCTAACACAAATGGACAAAAGAGTGGAACAAAACAAGAGAGGATTTGCACGAAAGACAAAGAGACATGGGCAGGGATAGAGATGATGTTTCTAGAGAAAGCTACCCCTCAACAAGCTCAATATTGCCAACACCTTCATCTTCAAGAATCGCATCTCGAGAGTATATAAACACTCGTGCACTGTTCCATCTCTCTCTATAAATCTTCTGAAGTAGCCATGATTTCTTCATCATTCTTCCATCGCCCTTTGCTAATCTTTGTCACTCTGTGCACTTTCAAGAGCACCTTCAGTATGTAATACCTCTCAAACTATTTCTCATCTTCCCCACAAGATATGGCTGGCAGAAACGTAAAGATTTTGTGTGGTAGTAGATACTATATAAATCTCACTCGTTGATAGAAGATGTTTGCTTCATGTGCATAGTCAATTGTTGACCTCGTTTGTGATGCTTGCCATCTTTCTTGTTTCGAAGCTTATTTACTAGAGTGAGTGTGGTTATATGCGCTTCACATCAGCACTATGAAAAGCGCAAGAGTAACATACAAATAGTGTAACACATGACAACGTACCTATGCATTTCCAAGATAGATGGAATCAAGAATAGAGATGATTATGATAAAAGAAAAGAAAATCATGCTTAATGAAGAAAGAAGATAGTGCTTAAGAGCACTTTTATTTATATGATGTGTTATGGGAGGAGGGAGGGAATAAGAGATGAAATGAAGTTATTGATGAAGAGTAAAATCTAAAGACAAAAAAGAGCACTTAACCTATACTTCGATACCATGTTGAGAAACATGGCCCAAGATAACACATAAGCTAAAACAAGCTATGGTGGGATCAAAATAAACTAGAAAGACCATAATGAAATAGAAATGAACTTGATGAAGAGATGGGAACCTACATGACACGCATGGAGCTTGGACCTCAAGCAGAGAGCCTCATGGGGAGTGCATGTATCAATAACAATAGGTGAAGTGAGGGCTTTCTTATATGCACTAGAGGTAAAAGTACCTCCTATGTGGGATAAAATGAGGTTGCATCACAGTGCATTAACAGTTTGTGAGAAGAGCTTTGCATGTCTCTCTCTCTCTCTCTCTCTCTCTCTTGTACATGACTTTGCTCAATTGTTTGCTTTCTCAATCTTCACAATCATTTGCAAGCTTCCCATGTTATACTAACACACAAATTCATATACATACATACATACACACACACACATACACACACATATATACACACACAAACACACACACACACACACACATATATATATATATATATATATACATACATACATACATTTATACATACATACATACATACATACATACATACATACATACATACATACATACATACATACATATATACATGTGTGTGTGTGTTTGCACACATTTATGTATAATCCTTTATGCATTTGAGGTCATCCTTGTTCTTTATGTAACCATTTGATTTGTGTTAAAAGCTTTAGACATTTTGCCCTTTCTTTAGGATCCTATTCCCATATATTGGAACATGCTCTTCTCCAATACCTCTCCATCAAGTCTTAACACTAGTGTTGTACCAAAGCAAGACACTATATTGTCCTTGTTTCTAATAAATAAAAAAATCACACATACTAATCAAATAAAACTTTGAGAAAACCTTAAAGCCCCATAAAGATCTATACCTAGATGCTCTATAGAAAATATATATTTTAAAAAATACAAAATATAGAAATGATCGAATATGGTTGAGAGAAACTATTTTTCTATAAACTTATATATGAGAAGAGAGAAATATCTCCATAAAAAGAATTTTCCTCCTATTGGAATCATTTTCCTAATGTTAATTTGTTGTCATATAATCATTTAAGACAAGTCCTGGGAACTAGAAAAATCATTTTTATAATTAAAAATTAGTGCAATATAGGGTGCTCATTATTTAGTTATACACTTAAGCAACCTTCTATATCATATTGATTCATAAAAACACTAAAATGGTTTGCGTTTGATTTAAAAACCATCATATAGTAGCATAAAGATATGCTACATGTCTTTGATTCAATAATTTTGTATGTATCTCACATACCAATGAAAATCTTAATATTTCATTGCCAATAGCCATAATCCTCTCTATCAAGAATAACAATTCATCCTAAAAAATTAGGTTTTCTCAATGATATAAGGTATATATTATGCATCAAAATAATTCTATAAACATTATAAACTACTTTATATTGAAAAAACTAGCATGTTAACTTTAATCATGTACCATATGCAATTTTTCCTCATAAAATGACCTTTTCTTAACGTAGAAAAACAGTGGTATTGTTTAACTTGAAGAAACGACATAGAAATTGGACTCCTATGGTTGTCAAAAAAATATTTCTAGATGTAATAATATCAAATAGTATTTTTATAATAAAAAATTATACATATTCATACCATCACTTTGCAAAATAATTCATAGATGATAAGACTACCATATCACAAATGAGACTTATTTTATGCCATAAACCTAGTAAAACTCATTACAAATCTCTAATTATGGATAGAAATATGTTGACTTGTATAAAATAAAATATTTTATTGCATTTAGACCAATGAAAATTACGAGATCATGAGTTTAATAAAAAATAATCACTAACTTACATCAGTGTAATTTCTCTGCTAGTATTGAAATTAGCATCATAAAATTAGTGAATAAATATTAATTTTTATATATTTTAATAAAAGCTATATTTTTCCAAAAATATTCAACCCTTATGTTGCATAGTTACATTTATAGATGGTTCCTTCTAGTAATCTAAAAAATTCATCAAACATTGTCTCTTTTTCAAGACACTAAAGTGTCCAAGTACAACACTGGTGTTAACTTGACTCCTTCAAGCCATCAAAGTCTTGCGAAGTTTATCTGGTCTTAGTTCGACTCCTTCAACTAACTGAAGTCTGACACAAACTGCCTTGATTGTGACTAATGAGATTGAGTGGATCATATTAAAAGCCTAGATCATTTGTAGACATAAAGAATGAGTCGCAATCTTTCTTGCTCATGAAAATTAAGGTAAAATCATGGAGAGTCTCTATGATTTGTACCACACCAAGTGTAGACACATTTCCTGTCTAGTCACTCCGTAATTATGGTTCAAATCAAATTCCCTATACATTCTATCAAAATTTGACAAACATTGTAAGTGATAGCACCACCGATCCAACTTGTGGGGATACACAAAAAGATTCAATCCATATATTTGCTCATCTACTCTTTTGCAAGTCTTGTCTTGCTGTTGTTGTGCCATATTATTCGGAAACTCTTTTGTTCCTCTAGGAATTCATGGTCTCCACTGATTAGTCCTCATAGTCCTCTTCTCATCAATGAATCTTCTTTTTCATAGTGCATTATATGTGGGTTGTGTTTCTTCGTGTTTTCACTAGTTGTTTACACTGTGTTGTTGTCCACCCTACTTTTGAGGCTATTCATTTACCCTGAAGTTCTTCTACCAAAAAGTGTGCATAAAATCTAGAAGATATTTGGTCATTCTCGGTCATTGATCAATGTTGTAAACAGGGCATATGAAAGTTTTCGAAATGGTTTGACCATGTTTCATATCATGTGGTAATACACCCAATCCTTCAACTATGTTAGAGTCTCGAAACTCTTTTAGTACATTCTCCTCAAAAGATTATAGATCCCTGTAGAAACTAATACATACAAAGTACCACCATAATCTCAATCCATAGGAATGACATGATGTCCATTTTCACAATAGGGCAAGTAGTCCATTAGCTTGCGTGCATGGGACAAGGGAAGGACAACCAAGCTACTTTTCTCTGGTACCAACTTAAGGTCATTTGCTAGGTTGTTGAATGATTTTGTATGATGGATAGATGTCCACATTATGGGGCTCTGAAGGACTATCCGTTTTGAGGTCCATGGGATAAAATCACGCAGAGTTCATTAGCAACGCACATCATTGAGGTTTTTCTCATAAGATACAAGCACCTACACAAGCTCACATGATCCACATAGTAATTACGTCCATCACATACCCAATTTGTGAGGTCTTTGGAAAGTCTTTGATTTGGTATTGCGCCGTCTTGGTTGCATCTCCAAGTATGTGTGTACATCGATAAAATCGATCTCTTGAATGGGGATCTATGAGGTCCTCTAGGACCGGTTCATTAACCGAAGGTATGCTTTAAGTATCTTTTACTTGAAATTCTCTATGGAGTTTACTATGTGTGTTGCTTCCCATTGATTCTATTAGGTCAATAGTTGATTTGAGAAATCCTAATGAGAAGGGAAGGACTTGCACTCAGTACTCGAGGACACATGTTCATTAGATTTCCTAATGAGAAGGGAAGGACTTGCACTCAGTACTCGAGGACACATGTTCATTAGATTTCCTAATGAGAAGGGAAGGACTTGCACTCAGTACTCGAGGACACATGTTCATACATGCATTCCACAGGAAAGGTCTTGACTTGGAGTTGGATTTTGATGAGTATGACGACAATCTTAAAGAGGATTGGGCGTGATAACTATGAGTCTTTCTATTCCATCAAAATCAAGCACCCAAGACCCAAAGGTTAAAACGTGAAATGGCGCCCATAATCTCATCCATCTCATTGCTATCCCATCCAAGGAGCCGCACCATTTGATGACATAAAAAGCCCATGTTAGCACTTAACTTAGCACTCAACACATGATCAAATGGTGACTGTTTAAGATAACCCCTCCCCCCCCAACAAAAAAAATGGACATCTTTAGCTCCTATCCATTATTGTAGGAGCTCAAGCCTAGGGCTTAGATCTCCAAGTTACTTAACAATCTTTCCAACCTCTTTAAATGATAGGAGAGCGAATCCAAGGGCCCAAGGCCATTCCAATAGAGGTCCACAACTCAAGATGTGGTTTCTCGACTCATGTAGGACAATATTGTCCTATTCTGAGCGAAGAAGTAATCCATCCATATGGCTGCACCCTATTAGTTCTTTCCTTACCGGAACGTGTGGTCTAGTGTCAAACAAAGTTCCCCTCGAAGTCCCCGTGTTCACTTGCATAGAAAGGCGATATGGGGTAGGTGATCGATGTGTGTAGCTGGATGCGCAAGTGATTTCCAACAAAGAAAGCCAAAACTGGACATAGTAAGTTGGATGTCCCTGACCTTGACATCTCTTCTCTCCTTCAAGTTTGTGTTGCATCATACTTTTCTAGGCGGCATTCCTTTTGGATTGGTCTTTTGTCCTACATATGGCAACCAATTTGTTTTTGTCATCTTAGGTCCATTCGCTCCAACATTGTTATATTGATTGTGGGAAAGCACCACGAGCTTGTGACACTCCTCATGCTAATGCACTCACGATAGTTAAAGCGTGTGTTGGTATAAATTTACGATTTCTTGTGGTTGATGTTGCATGTGCATATATGGCCCCTTTCATTGACGAAAGCAAGCAAGCACCTCAGGCCACATGATAGTTAAATCTATTGGTGGATGTAGGTTTCGTTTGGTTTATGCCACTAGATTTTTAGGAGAGAGACGTAGGGTAAAGAATGAGGACCAGGAAATGAAATGTGCTCCATTGGTAGGCCATACGACATGCAAGGGATGAAATGCTTTCACATACATCTATACAATACGGTTAGTTTTGGCACTCAGTTGTTGCGATCCATGATGGCACGAGCAACATGAAGATAGGTTTCCGATTCGTGCACTCACTTCTTGCAATAGATAGGCGATGAGATGATGGTGTTTGTTTGTTTAGGACGTGTGCCGTCCCCTTTCTTGTATTTGCATTCCGTGCATGGGTTGACAACTTCTAGCTTCGTACATTTGAGATGAGAGTCATGTGTGTGCTTGGAGGCAAGTGAAGGCGAGAGGAAGGAGTACAATCCATCCGCAAGGGAGGAAGGAAATCGAAATAGAGAGGAACGTTTGGACTGATGGGGCGAGTAAAGGGGAGAAGGGAGAGAGGTGTGCGTTGGGCCATGAGTAATGTAGTGGTGCTTTGAGGGATGGAGCTGAAGAATGAGTGGTGAGAAAATGGAAAGCGGTTGTAGAAAAAGAAGGGGACAATTGAAAAAAAAGGGAAAAGTGAGCGTATGGCTATGACATGGGTTTGGCGTGCGAGAGAGAGGCCAGAAATCCCATACGCGCTGCACTGGAAGGGCGGGATACAAGAGAGGCCATGGCCGCCACGAAGAGCATACTTACCTGGGCGGGGTCGATCGGTGATCAAGAAGGCCGATGGCCTAGGCTCGGCCCCTCCATTGCACTGCCGGACGGGCCGCACCCTAGCATCTTCCCTCTGCGGGAGAGTGCACGTCATAATTTGTGGCAGCGGGGGCTCGCGTTCGCGCGGCCCCCATCCCCAATCTCATTGTGCGAAAGCCAAAGTCGTAGAGATGTGTCGCAGATGATGCTGAAGCTACGGTCCTCGAATTCTTCTTGTCCTGCAATGGACGGAGTACACAGCATTATCGGATCGGAGATGGACGGGGGGTGCCAATGAGTTTTTTGGTGGCTTGCTGCAGCACATCATATATGTGTGTTTTCCTTCGGACTATGATGCCCTCCAGTCCCCCACCTCCCTTCTTTCTTTCTGTCTCATGTCCAATGAAGATCACCACCAACGTAGGAAGAACAGCCCAGCCCGCCATGTCCCACACACATAAATGCCTGCCTTCTCCCATCCTTTCACCTCTTCACTCCACCTTCTTGTTTACAGAAGGAAGGTAAAACATCTCCACCTCCATCCATATTCTTGTTCACAGCAGATAAATCTCTCCTCCTAGAGCCTGAGCGTGAAGGCAAAGCAATGTTGATGCCACAATAGGCATCGATGACAAAGATGAGGACTCTTTTCCTTCATGAAGATATATGTGGTTTGTGCCCTTCAAGCACTCTATTCTTTACAACTCCGTGCCCATCAAGCACAAACCACAATGAAACATTAGACATTTAGAAATCTCCCCCAAGGCAGAGCTATACATATACCGAAAATAAGAGAAAAAAAACATGAGGAACATGGCTTCATCTCTTCCTAATGTGTCCAAAATAAACGTATCTCTTGAGAATTGAGGCAAACATATGAGGCGCATGTTCTTGAGCATATAATTCGAGTCCCGCCACACCACTTTCTCATGAACAAAACGATAAACAATGACTTTCGATATGTTCTCAACCTAGACTTGTGATTCTATGCTAACATCACGCATCCACTCCCTTCCTTCAAGCACATATGTTTGTGCATATCCTTTAGCTATGACGCGTGCTTTGCAATCTGAAGGATTTTGATGAGTATGACGACAATCTTAAAGAGGATTGGGCGTGATAACTATGAGTCTTTCTATTCCATCAAAATCAAGCACCCAAGACCCAAAGGTTAAAACGTGAAATGGCGCCCATAATCTCATCCATCTCATTGCTATCCCATCCAAGGAGCCGCACCATTTGATGACATAAAAAGCCCATGTTAGCACTTAACTTAGCACTCAACACATGATCAAATGGTGACTGTTTAAGATAACCCCTCCCCCCCCAACAAAAAAAATGGACATCTTTAGCTCCTATCCATTATTGTAGGAGCTCAAGCCTAGGGCTTAGATCTCCAAGTTACTTAACAATCTTTCCAACCTCTTTAAATGATAGGAGAGCGAATCCAAGGGCCCAAGGCCATTCCAATAGAGGTCCACAAGTCAAGATGTGGTTTCTCGACTCATGTAGGACAATATTGTCCTATTCTGAGCGAAGAAGTAATCCATCCATATGGCTGCACCCTATTAGTTCTTTCCTTACCGGAACGTGTGGTCTAGTGTCAAACAAAGTTCCCCTCGAAGTCCCCGTGTTCACTTGCATAGAAAGGCGATATGGGGTAGGTGATCGATGTGTGTAGCTGGATGCGCAAGTGATTTCCAACAAAGAAAGCCAAAACTGGACATAGTAAGTTGGATGTCCCTGACCTTGACATCTCTTCTCTCCTTCAAGTTTGTGTTGCATCATACTTTTCTAGGCGGCATTCCTTTTGGATTGGTCTTTTGTCCTACATATGGCAACCAATTTGTTTTTGTCATCTTAGGTCCATTCGCTCCAACATTGTTATATTGATTGTGGGAAAGCACCACGAGCTTGTGACACTCCTCATGCTAATGCACTCACGATAGTTAAAGCGTGTGTTGGTATAAATTTACGATTTCTTGTGGTTGATGTTGCATGTGCATATATGGCCTCTTTCATTGACGAAAGCAAGCAAGCACCTCAGGCCACATGATAGTTAAATCTATTGGTGGATGTAGGTTTCGTTTGGTTTATGCCACTAGATTTTTAGGAGAGAGACGTAGGGTAAAGAATGAGGACCAGGAAATGAAATGTGCTGCGTTGGTAGGCCATACGACATGCAAGGGATGAAATGCTTTCACATACATCTATACAATACGGTTAGTTTTGGCACTCAGTTGTTGCGATCCATGATGGCACGAGCAACATGAAGATAGGTTTCCGATTCGTGCACTCACTTCTTGCAATAGATAGGCGATGAGATGATGGCGTTTGTTTGTTTAGGACGTGTGCCGTCCCCTTTCTTGTATTTGCATTCCGTGCATGGGTTGACAACTTCTAGCTTCGTACATTTGAGATGAGAGTCATGTGTGTGCTTGGAGGCAAGTGAAGGCGAGAGGAAGGAGTACAATCCATCCGCAAGGGAGGAAGGAAATCGAAATAGAGAGGAACGTTTGGACTGATGGGGCGAGTAAAGGGGAGAAGGGAGAGAGGTGTGCGTTGGGCCATGAGTAATGTAGTGGTGCTTTGAGGGATGGAGCTGAAGAATGAGTGGTGAGAAAATGGAAAGCGGTTGTAGAAAAAGAAGGGGACAATTGAAAAAAAAGGGAAAAGTGAGCGTATGGCTATGACATGGGTTTGGCGTGCGAGAGAGAGGCCAGAAATCCCATACGCGCTGCACTGGAGGGGCGGGATACAAGAGAGGCCATGGCCGCCACGAAGAGCATACTTACCTGGGCGGGGTCGATCGGTGATCAAGAAGGCCGATGGCCTAGGGTCGGCCCCTCCATTGCACTGCCGGACGGGCCGCACCCTAGCATCTCCCCTCTGCGGGAGAGTGCACGTCATAATTTGTGGCAGCGGGGGCTCGCGTTCGCGCGGCCCCCATCCCCAATCTCATTGTGCGAAAGCCAAAGTCGTAGAGATGTGTCGCAGATGATGCTGAAGCTACGGTCCTCGAATTCTTCTTGTCCTGCAATGGACGGAGTACACAGCATTATCGGATCGGAGATGGACGGGGGGTGCCAATGAGTTTTTTGGTGGCTTGCTGCAGCACATCATATATGTGTGTTTTCCTTCGGACTATGATGCCCTCCAGTCCCCCACCTCCCTCTTCTTTCTTTCTGTCTCATGTCCAATGAAGATCACCACCAACGTAGGAAGAACAGCCCAGCCCGCCATGTCCCACACACACATAAATGCCTGCCTTCTCCCATCCTTTCACCTCTTCACTCCACCTTCTTGTTTACAGAAGGAAGGTAAAACATCTCCACCTCCATCCATATTCTTGTTCACAGCAGATAAATCTCTCCTCCTAGAGCCTGAGCGTGAAGGCAAAGCAATGTTGATGCCACAATAGGCATCGATGACAAAGATGAGGACTCTTTTCCTTCATGAAGATATATGTGGTTTGTGCCCTTCAAGCACTCTATTCTTTACAACTCCGTGCCCATCAAGCACAAACCACAATGAAACATTAGACATTTAGAAATCTCCCCCAAGGCAGAGCTATACATATACCGAAAATAAGAGAAAAAAAACATGAGGAACATGGCTTCATCTCTTCCTAATGTGTCCAAAATAAACGTATCTCTTGAGAATTGAGGCAAACATATGAGGCGCATGTTCTTGAGCATATAATTCGAGTCCCGCCACACCACTTTCTCATGAACAAAACGATAAACAATGACTTTCGATATGTTCTCAACCTAGACTTGTGATTCTATGCTAACATCACGCATCCACTCCCTTCCTTCAAGCACATATGTTTGTTCATATCCTTTAGCTATGACGCGTGCTTTGCAATCCCATATTTATGGAAACAAGCACTTCTCAAGGTATACATATACATTGCGAGAATAGCAATAGTTGAGGTCTTCCTCATTCTTTATATAGCGAACTCCCTTGACTCTAAAACCTTCTCCTTCCCTCTATGTTAAAAGCTCTAGACATTTCCCTCTCTCTTTAGGACCCACAAGACTTATCTTCTCACACATATCCTCCAACCGACTCCTAACTTGACCCCTTCAAGTTATCAAAGTCTTGCATAGTGTATCTTAATAAATTAGATCGACTCCCTCAACTAATCAAAGCACGGCACACATTATCCCAATGAGATCGAGTAGGCCATATTGCAAGCATAGACCATTTCTAAATATAAAGACTAACTCATCATCTTGAATTGAAGCGAGATATCATGGAGAGCTTTTATGATTTCTACCACACGAATTGTGATGGACTCAATCCCTCTCTTAGCACTCCGTACATTTTGCTTCTCTAGATTTAATTACAGCCCACCAGAAATTCAACTTCGGGGGTCACCAATCTTACATGCGGTCCCGCATCTCATTGTCAAAGCTTTTGCAACGCGAGCGAGTGTCCCATCATCATTGACACCGTATATTTGTGCACATCCGCTAGGTATGACATGTGCTTCGCAATCCCAAATCCAAACGTACACTTCACATTTTGAAGCCCACTCCATGTGATACTTCTTGTATTCGGTAGAAATCGCATCAACTCACGTGCATAAGTCTTATTCATGTCGAGAAACATGGCCCAAGATAACACGTAAGCTATAACAAGCTACGATGGATGAAAATGAAGCAGAAAGAGACGAACTTGATTATGAAATGAGAACTTACATGATAAGCATGGAGCTTGGACCTCAAGGAGAGAGCCTCATGGGGATTACGTGGATCAATAATAAGAGGTGAAGTGAGGGACAAGAGCCTTGCATGTGGGATAAATCTGATGCATGAGAATACAAAACATTAGAGCACCGTTATCTCAACACCCCTCCTCCGTGTGATGGCCCTTTCGTTTGAAACGTGGGGACCCAGAGACACATGGCATCACTTATTCCATTGGGTTTTTAGATCTAAGGACACATGGGATCCTTAGACATAGCTTGGACACATGGCATCCAAGTGTGGGACATATGGCATCCCTTGGTTTGCATGGACACATGGCATCCATGTGGTATTGGTTCCATGGACACATGGCATCCACAATGTTGGGACCAATGGCAACCCTGGGATCTAGGGACATATGGGATCCCTACACACATATAAAAGACGTTTATGCCCTGTTGATGTTATCATAGTATGCCTTGGATCCATTGATGGGATCTTTGAGTGTCATCCACTTGTTGTAGTTGTTTAAATCCATTGAAGCATTGTTTTTCTTCTTTGCCCCAAGTCATGGATTCAATTCATCTTTGACACATACAAAGAGTACACATGGCTTCGACACCATAGGCTTGGGAGACATGTGTGTATATAGGGAAGGTCCTACCTTCTTTAAAGGAAGGTTGTCTCTAGTCCCTTACAGGAGACTGATGTTTGGTTACAAATAACACGTAGACATAAAATTTAATTACAACCCATAAGCTCAATGCTTCGGGCTTTCTATTGACTATACGGCATCTTCTTGAAATAATCCCTCTACTTGCCTTTTGTATAATGAAAAATGGACCGACTTATAAAAGAAACAACATGCCAGCTTTGGAAGATTCTTGAACTCTCTAAAGCGTTCGTGGTAGAAATAGAAATAGACACCATCTAGGTAAATTCTATTGACATCGATGATGAGCTATTCTTCACTTGGAAGACTAGTCCATTTGATATAATGCTGATTGTCATGGCTTTCGCTCCTTATATCACATTCTTTTCATGAGATTCCTGAAGATGGTTTGGTGCATCTATAATTTGAGTGATAAATCCTTGAATAAAGCCATTGGACCATTCCTCCAATCAATAGCCATGTATTTGCTCTCTCTCTTTCTCTCTCTCTCTCTCTCTCTCTCTCTCTCTCTCTTTTATAAGCTTCTTCATGCAAGCACTATTATTCTTTATGGATTTGGGCATCATTTATAGTATTGGTCGGCTATCATTGCCACTGCATAAGGGATCGCAATAGCTACACATCTAGCAAGAGATGAAGGTATAGGATGAAACCCATATTGTACATTGAAAGCTTGAATCAAGGTAGATATATAGTGGCTTCCACTAGCATGCTCAATGAGGAAGACAAAACCCAGCTAGTGGCCATGAAACTGATGCCATATCCCAACAATGCCTCTATTGTAGAAAGAATTAGATGGTCATGAAGCAAGATTCTCTAACACAAATGGACAAAAGAGTGGAACAAAACAAGAGAGGATTTGCACGAAAGACAAAGAGACATGGGCAGGGATAGAGATGATGTTTCTAGAGAAAGCTACCCCTCAACAAGCTCAATATTGCCAACACCTTCATCTTCAAGAATCGCATCTCGAGAGTATATAAACACTCGTGCACTGTTCCATCTCTCTCTATAAATCTTCTGAAGTAGCCATGATTTCTTCATCATTCTTCCATCGCCCTTTGCTAATCTTTGTCACTCTGTGCACTTTCAAGAGCACCTTCAGTATGTAATACCTCTCAAACTATTTCTCATCTTCCCCACAAGATCTGGCTGGCAGAAACGTAAAGATTTTGTGTGGTAGTAGATACTATATAAATCTCACTCGTTGATAGAAGATGTTTGCTTCATGTGCATAGTCAATTCATTAGGGGAAAAAATGAACCCTGCATGGGCCTTTTAGATTAAGGAGTGATTAGTGATGGACCAATGAGAAGAGGGTGGTGGCCACAGTCTAGTACCTCAATCACATAGAGTAGGCCTAGGCTTCCCTTGTCTTTTAGTGGTCAAATCCTTCAAAACAACCATGGAATCATGGTTTTCTAGGCGTGGGTGGTATGAGAGTGCAAGAAAATCAATTGGTACCCTTAGATGGCTTTAAAGATCCAACGGTCCACATCTTTTCGCAAAAGTCAAGGCGGGGATGGTTATTGGCCCTTGGATTCCCCATCAATCGTGTGGCTGGGAATGAGATCCGTTGGGAGAGGGCGCTTCAAAATATCAACCATTCGATTGGCTTGACATCGGACGGCACATGTGATAGCACATTCAAATTCGGCGCCTTTCATTCTTAGGCATGGGATCTGGCTCCTAATCCGACGGCCACAATAACTCCCCAAAAAGTTGAGCACGCACTTGTATGTGATCCATTGGATGAGGCCATGATCGAACGTCTCAAATTTCTGCAGAGCTATGATCAGCCCCGTTTGCGGCAAGCCATCCGATCTACCACGCATCCTACGGTGTACATTTTTGCAGAGAGATGATGACAGTCCCGAAATCAGATTTTTGTCCCCACTACCATGCGAATCCGCTGCTGCCGTGGATCTAAAAGATCCGATGGCTAGAAATTGTCTTTGCTCTTCATTCAAAAAGGGACTAATATAAAATCTTTTTTTATTAAGGAATACCACTAGTGGTTTATTATGTCCCCTTCAACTCCAACAAGATTAATTTTAATCCCTAAAAATTAGGGATCCTTACAAGGCCCATGCAAGGCTCACTTTTTCCCCTAATGTGTTGACCTCGTTTGTGATGCTTGCCATCTTTCTTGTTTCGAAGCTTATTTACTAGAGTGAGTGTGGTTATATGCGCTTCACATCAGCACTATGAAAAGCGCAAGAGTAACATACAAATAGTGTAACACATGACAACGTACCTATGCATTTCCAAGATAGATGGAATCAAGAATAGAGATGATTATGATAAAAGAAAAGAAAATCATGCTTAATGAAGAAAGAAGATAGTGCTTAAGAGCACTTTTATTTATATGATGTGTTATGGGAGGAGGGAGGGATTAAGAGATGAAATGAAGTTATTGATGAAGAGTAAAATCTAAAGACAAAAAAGAGCACTTAACCTATACTTCGATACCATGTTGAGAAACATGGCCCAAGATAACACATAAGCTAAACCAAGCTATGGTGGGATCAAAATAAACTAGAAAGACCATAATGAAATAGAAATGAACTTGATGAAGAGATGGGAACCTACATGACACGCATGGAGCTTGGACCTCAAGCAGAGAGCCTCATGGGGAGTGCATGTATCAATAACAATAGGTGAAGTGAGGGCTTTCTTATATGCACTAGAGGTAAAAGTACCTCCTATGTGGGATAAAATGAGGTTGCATCACAGTGCATTAACAGTTTGTGAGAAGAGCTTTGCATGTCTCTCTCTCTCTCTCTTGTACATGACTTTGCTCAATTGTTTGCTTTCTCAATCTTCACAATCATTTGCAAGCTTCCCATGTTATACTAACACAAAAATTCATATACATACATACATACACACACACACACATACACACACATATATACACACACAAACACACACACACACACACACACACACACACATATATATATATATATATATATATATATATATATATACATACATACATACATACATACATACATACATACATACATACATACATACATACATACATACATACATACATACATACATACATATATACATGTGTGTGTGTGTTTGCACACATTTATGTATAATCCTTTATGCATTTGAGGTCATCCTTGTTCTTTATGTAACCATTTGATTTGTGTTAAAAGCTTTAGACATTTTGCCCTTTCTTTAGGATCCTATTCCCATATATTGGAACATGCTCTTCTCCAATACCTCTCCATCAAGTCTTAACACTAGTGTTGTACCAAAGCAAGACACTATATTGTCCTTGTTTCTAATAAATAAAAAAATCACACATACTAATCAAATAAAACTTTGAGAAAACCTTAAAGCCCCATAAAGATCTATACCTAGATGCTCTATAGAAAATATATATTTTAAAAAATACAAAATATAGAAATGATCGAATATGGTTGAGAGAAACTATTTTTCTATAAACTTATATATGAGAAGAGAGAAATATCTCCATAAAAAGAATTTTCCTCCTATTGGAATCATTTTCCTAATGTTAATTTGTTGTCATATAATCATTTAAGACAAGTGCTGGGAACTAGAAAAATCATTTTTATAATTAAAAATTAGTGCAATATAGGGTGCTCATTATTTAGTTATACATTTGCGTTTGATTTAAAAACCATCATATAGTAGCATAAAGATATGCTACATGTCTTTGATTCAATAATTTTGTATGTATCTCACATACCAATGAAAATCTTAATATTTCATTGCCAATAGCCATAATCCTCTCTATCAAGAATAACACTTCATCCTAAAAAATTAGGTTTTCTCAATGATATAAGGTATATATTATGCATCAAAATAATTCTATAAACATTATAAACTACTTTATATTGAAAAAACTAGCATGTTAACTTTAATCATGTACCATATGCAATTTTTCCTCATAAAATGACCTTTTCTTAACGTAGAAAAACAGTGGTATTGTTTAACTTGAAGAAACGACATAGAAATTGGACTCCTATGGTTGTCAAAAAAATATTTCTAGATGTAATAATATCAAATAGTATTTTTATAATAAAAAATGATACATATTCATACCATCACTTTGCAAAATAATTCATAGATGATAAGACTACCATATCACAAATGAGACTTATTTTATGCCATAAACCTAGTAAAACTCATTACAAATCTCTAATTATGGATAGAAATATGTTGACTTGTATAAAATAAAATATTTTATTGCATTTAGACCAGTGAAAATTACGAGATCATGAGTTTAATAAAAAATAATCACTAACTTACATCAGTGTAATTTCTCTGCTAGTATTGAAATTAGCATCATAAAATTAGTGAATAAATATTAATTTTTATATATTTTAATAAAAGCTATATTTTTCCAAAAATATTCAACCCTTATGTTGCATAGTTACATTTATAGATGGTTCCTTCTAGTAATCTAAAAAATTCATCAAACATTGTCTCTTTTTCAAGACACTAAAGTGTCCAAGTACAACACTGGTGTTAACTTGACTCCTTCAAGCCATCAAAGTCTTGCGAAGTTTATCTGGTCTTAGTTCGACTCCTTCAACTAACTGAAGTCTGACACAAACTGCCTTGATTGTGACTAATGAGATTGAGTGGATCATATTAAAAGCCTAGATCATTTGTAGACATAAAGAATGAGTCGCAATCTTGCTTTCTCATGAAAATTAAGGTAAAATCATGGAGAGTCTCTATGATTTGTACCACACCAAGTGTAGACACATTTCCTGTCTAGTCACTCCGTAATTATGGTTCAAATCAAATTCCCTATACATTCTATCAAAATTTGACAAACATTGTAAGTGATAGCACCACCGATCCAACTTGTGGGGATACACAAAAAGATTCAATCCATATATTTGCTCATCTACTCTTTTGCAAGTCTTGTCTTGCTGTTGTTGTGCCATATTATTCGGAAACTCTTTTGTTCCTCTAGGAATTCATGGTCTCCACTGATTAGTCCTCATAGTCCTCTTCTCATCAATGAATCTTCTTTTTCATAGTGCATTATATGTGGGTTGTGTTTCTTCGTGTTTTCACTAGTTGTTTACATTGTGTTGTTGTCCACCCTACTTTTGAGGCTATTCATTTACCCTGAAGTTCTTCTACCAAAAAGTGTGCATAAAATCTAGAAGATATTTGGTCATTCTCGGTCATTGATCAATGTTGTAAACAGGGCATATGAAAGTTTTCGAAATGGTTTGACCATGTTTCATATCATGTGGTAATACACCCAATCCTTCAACTATGTTAGAGTCTCGAAACTCTTTTAGTACATTCTCCTCAAAAGATTATAGATCCCTGTAGAAACTAATACATACAAAGTACCACCATAATCTCAATCCATAGGAATGACATGATGTCCATTTTCACAATAGGGCAAGTAGTCCATTAGCTTGCGTGCATGGGACAAGGGAAGGACAACCAAGCTACTTTTCTCTGGTACCAACTTAAGGTCATTTGCTAGGTTGTTGAATGATTTTGTATGATGGATAGATGTCCACATTATGGGGCTCTGAAGGACTATCCGTTTTGAGGTCCATGGGATAAAATCACGCAGAGTTCATTAGCAACGCACATCATTGAGGTTTTTCTCATAAGATACAAGCACCTACACAAGCTCACATGATCCACATAGTCATTACGTCCATCACATACCCAATTTGTGAGGTCTTTGGAAAGTCTTTGATTTGGTATTGCGCCGTCTTGGTTGCATCTCCAAGTATGTGTGTACATCGATAAAATCGATCTCTTGAATGGGGATCTATGAGGTCCTCTAGGACCGGTTCATTAACCGAAGGTATGCTTTAAGTATCTTTTACTTGAAATTCTCTATGGAGTTTACTATGTGTGTTGCTTCCCATTGATTCTATTAGGTCAATAGTTGATTTGAGAAATCCTAATGAGAAGGGAAGGACTTGCACTCAGTACTCGAGGACACATGTTCATTAGATTTCCTAATGAGAAGGGAAGGACTTGCACTCAGTACTCGAGGACACATGTTCATTAGATTTCCTAATGAGAAGGGAAGGACTTGCACTCAGTACTCGAGGACACATGTTCATACATGCATTCCACAGGAAAGGTCTTTACTTGGAGTTGGATTTTGATGAGTATGACGACAATCTTAAAGAGGATTGGGCGTGATAACTATGAGTCTTTCTATTCCATCAAAATCAAGCACCCAAGACCCAAAGGTTAAAACGTGAAATGGCGCCCATAATCTCATCCATCTCATTGCTATCCCATCCAAGGAGCCGCACCATTTGATGACATAAAAAGCCCATGTTAGCACTTAACTTAGCACTCAACACATGATCAAATGGTGACTGTTTAAGATAACCCCTCCCCCCCCAACAAAAAAAATGGACATCTTTAGCTCCTATCCATTATTGTAGGAGCTCAAGCCTAGGGCTTAGATCTCCAAGTTACTTAACAATCTTTCCAACCTCTTTAAATGATAGGAGAGCGAATCCAAGGGCCCAAGGCCATTCCAATAGAGGTCCACAAGTCAAGATGTGGTTTCTCGACTCATGTAGGACAATATTGTCCTATTCTGAGCGAAGAAGTAATCCATCCATATGGCTGCACCCTATTAGTTCTTTCCTTACCGGAACGTGTGGTCTAGTGTCAAACAAAGTTCCCCTCGAAGTCCCCGTGTTCACTTGCATAGAAAGGCGATATGGGGTAGGTGATCGATGTGTGTAGCTGGATGCGCAAGTGATTTCCAACAAAGAAAGCCAAAACTGGACATAGTAAGTTGGATGTCCCTGACCTTGACATCTCTTCTCTCCTTCAAGTTTGTGTTGCATCATACTTTTCTAGGCGGCATTCCTTTTGGATTGGTCTTTTGTCCTACATATGGCAACCAATTTGTTTTTGTCATCTTAGGTCCATTCGCTCCAACATTGTTATATTGATTGTGGGAAAGCACCACGAGCTTGTGACACTCCTCATGCTAATGCACTCACGATAGTTAAAGCGTGTGTTGGTATAAATTTACGATTTCTTGTGGTTGATGTTGCATGTGCATATATGGCCTCTTTCATTGACGAAAGCAAGCAAGCACCTCAGGCCACATGATAGTTAAATCTATTGGTGGATGTAGGTTTCGTTTGGTTTATGCCACTAGATTTTTAGGAGAGAGACGTAGGGTAAAGAATGAGGACCAGGAAATGAAATGTGCTGCGTTGGTAGGCCATACGACATGCAAGGGATGAAATGCTTTCACATACATCTATACAATACGGTTAGTTTTGGCACTCAGTTGTTGCGATCCATGATGGCACGAGCAACATGAAGATAGGTTTCCGATTCGTGCACTCACTTCTTGCAATAGATAGGCGATGAGATGATGGCGTTTGTTTGTTTAGGACGTGTGCCGTCCCCTTTCTTGTATTTGCATTCCGTGCATGGGTTGACAACTTCTAGCTTCGTACATTTGAGATGAGAGTCATGTGTGTGCTTGGAGGCAAGTGAAGGCGAGAGGAAGGAGTACAATCCATCCGCAAGGGAGGAAGGAAATCGAAATAGAGAGGAACGTTTGGACTGATGGGGCGAGTAAAGGGGAGAAGGGAGAGAGGTGTGCGTTGGGCCATGAGTAATGTAGTGGTGCTTTGAGGGATGGAGCTGAAGAATGAGTGGTGAGAAAATGGAAAGCGGTTGTAGAAAAAGAAGGGGACAATTGAAAAAAAAGGGAAAAGTGAGCGTATGGCTATGACATGGGTTTGGCGTGCGAGAGAGAGGCCAGAAATCCCATACGCGCTGCACTGGAGGGGCGGGATACAAGAGAGGCCATGGCCGCCACGAAGAGCATACTTACCTGGGCGGGGTCGATCGGTGATCAAGAAGGCCGATGGCCTAGGGTCGGCCCCTCCATTGCACTGCCGGACGGGCCGCACCCTAGCATCTCCCCTCTGCGGGAGAGTGCACGTCATAATTTGTGGCAGCGGGGGCTCGCGTTCGCGCGGCCCCCATCCCCAATCTCATTGTGCGAAAGCCAAAGTCGTAGAGATGTGTCGCAGATGATGCTGAAGCTACGGTCCTCGAATTCTTCTTGTCCTGCAATGGACGGAGTACACAGCATTATCGGATCGGAGATGGACGGGGGGTGCCAATGAGTTTTTTGGTGGCTTGCTGCAGCACATCATATATGTGTGTTTTCCTTCGGACTATGATGCCCTCCAGTCCCCCACCTCCCTCTTCTTTCTTTCTGTCTCATGTCCAATGAAGATCACCACCAACGTAGGAAGAACAGCCCAGCCCGCCATGTCCCACACACACATAAATGCCTGCCTTCTCCCATCCTTTCACCTCTTCACTCCACCTTCTTGTTTACAGAAGGAAGGTAAAACATCTCCACCTCCATCCATATTCTTGTTCACAGCAGATAAATCTCTCCTCCTAGAGCCTGAGCGTGAAGGCAAAGCAATGTTGATGCCACAATAGGCATCGATGACAAAGATGAGGACTCTTTTCCTTCATGAAGATATATGTGGTTTGTGCCCTTCAAGCACTCTATTCTTTACAACTCCGTGCCCATCAAGCACAAACCACAATGAAACATTAGACATTTAGAAATCTCCCCCAAGGCAGAGCTATACATATACCGAAAATAAGAGAAAAAAAACATGAGGAACATGGCTTCATCTCTTCCTAATGTGTCCAAAATAAACGTATCTCTTGAGAATTGAGGCAAACATATGAGGCGCATGTTCTTGAGCATATAATTCGAGTCCCGCCACACCACTTTCTCATGAACAAAACGATAAACAATGACTTTCGATATGTTCTCAACCTAGACTTGTGATTCTATGCTAACATCACGCATCCACTCCCTTCCTTCAAGCACATATGTTTGTTCATATCCTTTAGCTATGACGCGTGCTTTGCAATCCCATATTTATGGAAACAAGCACTTCTCAAGGTATACATATACATTGCGAGAATAGCAATAGTTGAGGTCTTCCTCATTCTTTATATAGCGAACTCCCTTGACTCTAAAACCTTCTCCTTCCCTCTATGTTAAAAGCTCTAGACATTTCCCTCTCTCTTTAGGACCCACAAGACTTATCTTCTCACACATATCCTCCAACCGACTCCTAACTTGACCCCTTCAAGTTATCAAAGTCTTGCATAGTGTATCTTAATAAATTAGATCGACTCCCTCAACTAATCAAAGCACGGCACACATTATCCCAATGAGATCGAGTAGGCCATATTGCAAGCATAGACCATTTCTAAATATAAAGACTAACTCATCATCTTGAATTGAAGCGAGATATCATGGAGAGCTTTTATGATTTCTACCACACGAATTGTGATGGACTCAATCCCTCTCTTAGCACTCCGTACATTTTGCTTCTCTAGATTTAATTACAGCCCACCAGAAATTCAACTTCGGGGGTCACCAATCTTACATGCGGTCCCGCATCTCATTGTCAAAGCTTTTGCAACGCGAGCGAGTGTCCCATCATCATTGACACCGTATATTTGTGCACATCCGCTAGGTATGACATGTGCTTCGCAATCCCAAATCCAAACGTACACTTCACATTTTGAAGCCCACTCCATGTGATACTTCTTGTATTCGGTAGAAATCGCATCAACTCACGTGCATAAGTCTTATTCATGTCGAGAAACATGGCCCAAGATAACACGTAAGCTATAACAAGCTACGATGGATGAAAATGAAGCAGAAAGAGACGAACTTGATTATGAAATGAGAACTTACATGATAAGCATGGAGCTTGGACCTCAAGGAGAGAGCCTCATGGGGATTACGTGGATCAATAATAAGAGGTGAAGTGAGGGACAAGAGCCTTGCATGTGGGATAAATCTGATGCATGAGAATACAAAACATTAGAGCACCGTTATCTCAACACCCCTCCTCCGTGTGATGGCCCTTTCGTTTGAAACGTGGGGACCCAGAGACACATGGCATCACTTATTCCATTGGGTTTTTAGATCTAAGGACACATGGGATCCTTAGACATAGCTTGGACACATGGCATCCAAGTGTGGGACATATGGCATCCCTTGGTTTGCATGGACACATGGCATCCATGTGGTATTGGTTCCATGGACACATGGCATCCACAATGTTGGGACCAATGGCAACCCTGGGATCTAGGGACATATGGGATCCCTACACACATATAAAAGACGTTTATGCCCTGTTGATGTTATCATAGTATGCCTTGGATCCATTGATGGGATCTTTGAGTGTCATCCACTTGTTGTAGTTGTTTAAATCCATTGAAGCATTGTTTTTCTTCTTTGCCCCAAGTCATGGATTCAATTCATCTTTGACACATACAAAGAGTACACATGGCTTCGACACCATAGGCTTGGGAGACATGTGTGTATATAGGGAAGGTCCTACCTTCTTTAAAGGAAGGTTGTCTCTAGTCCCTTACAGGAGACTGATGTTTGGTTACAAATAACACGTAGACATAAAATTTAATTACAACCCATAAGCTCAATGCTTCGGGCTTTCTATTGACTATACGGCATCTTCTTGAAATAATCCCTCTACTTGCCTTTTGTATAATGAAAAATGGACCGACTTATAAAAGAAACAACATGCCAGCTTTGGAAGATTCTTGAACTCTCTAAAGCGTTCGTGGTAGAAATAGAAATAGACACCATCTAGGTAAATTCTATTGACATCGATGATGAGCTATTCTTCACTTGGAAGACTAGTCCATTTGATATAATGCTGATTGTCATGGCTTTCGCTCCTTATATCACATTCTTTTCATGAGATTCCTGAAGATGGTTTGGTGCATCTATAATTTGAGTGATAAATCCTTGAATAAAGCCATTGGACCATTCCTCCAATCAATAGCCATGTATTTGCTCTCTCTCTTTCTCTCTCTCTCTCTCTCTCTCTCTCTCTCTCTCTCTCTCTTTTATAAGCTTCTTCATGCAAGCACTATTATTCTTTATGGATTTGGGCATCATTTATAGTATTGGTCGGCTATCATTGCCACTGCATAAGGGATCGCAATAGCTACACATCTAGCAAGAGATGAAGGTATAGGATGAAACCCATATTGTACATTGAAAGCTTGAATCAAGGTAGATATATAGTGGCTTCCACTAGCATGCTCAATGAGGAAGACAAAACCCAGCTAGTGGCCATGAAACTGATGCCATATCCCAACAATGCCTCTATTGTAGAAAGAATTAGATGGTCATGAAGCAAGATTCTCTAACACAAATGGACAAAAGAGTGGAACAAAACAAGAGAGGATTTGCACGAAAGACAAAGAGACATGGGCAGGGATAGAGATGATGTTTCTAGAGAAAGCTACCCCTCAACAAGCTCAATATTGCCAACACCTTCATCTTCAAGA
Organism: Ceratopteris richardii; assembly: GCA_020310875.1. Classification (NCBI taxonomy): domain Eukaryota; kingdom Viridiplantae; phylum Streptophyta; class Polypodiopsida; order Polypodiales; family Pteridaceae; genus Ceratopteris; species Ceratopteris richardii. Next base: position 77,208 of record MU260975.1, read on the forward strand.
ATCGCATCTCGAGAGTATATAAACACTCGTGCACTGTTCCATCTCTCTCTATAAATCTTCTGAAGTAGCCATGATTTCTTCATCATTCTTCCATCGCCCTTTGCTAATCTTTGTCACTCTGTGCACTTTCAAGAGCACCTTCAGTATGTAATACCTCTCAAACTATTTCTCATCTTCCCCACAAGATCTGGCTGGCAGAAACGTAAAGATTTTGTGTGGTAGTAGATACTATATAAATCTCACTCGTTGATAGAAGATGTTTGCTTCATGTGCATAGTCAATTCATTAGGGGAAAAAATGAACCCTGCATGGGCCTTTTAGATTAAGGAGTGATTAGTGATGGACCAATGAGAAGAGGGTGGTGGCCACAGTCTAGTACCTCAATCACATAGAGTAGGCCTAGGCTTCCCTTGTCTTTTAGTGGTCAAATCCTTCAAAACAACCATGGAATCATGGTTTTCTAGGCGTGGGTGGTATGAGAGTGCAAGAAAATCAATTGGTACCCTTAGATGGCTTTAAAGATCCAACGGTCCACATCTTTTCGCAAAAGTCAAGGCGGGGATGGTTATTGGCCCTTGGATTCCCCATCAATCGTGTGGCTGGGAATGAGATCCGTTGGGAGAGGGCGCTTCAAAATATCAACCATTCGATTGGCTTGACATCGGACGGCACATGTGATAGCACATTCAAATTCGGCGCCTTTCATTCTTAGGCATGGGATCTGGCTCCTAATCCGACGGCCACAATAACTCCCCAAAAAGTTGAGCACGCACTTGTATGTGATCCATTGGATGAGGCCATGATCGAACGTCTCAAATTTCTGCAGAGCTATGATCAGCCCCGTTTGCGGCAAGCCATCCGATCTACCACGCATCCTACGGTGTACATTTTTGCAGAGAGATGATGACAGTCCCGAAATCAGATTTTTGTCCCCACTACCATGCGAATCCGCTGCTGCCGTGGATCTAAAAGATCCGATGGCTAGAAATTGTCTTTGCTCTTCATTCAAAAAGGGACTAATATAAAATCTTTTTTTATTAAGGAATACCACTAGTGGTTTATTATGTCCCCTTCAACTCCAACAAGATTAATTTTAATCCCTAAAAATTAGGGATCCTTACAAGGCCCATGCAAGGCTCACTTTTTCCCCTAATGTGTTGACCTCGTTTGTGATGCTTGCCATCTTTCTTGTTTCGAAGCTTATTTACTAGAGTGAGTGTGGTTATATGCGCTTCACATCAGCACTATGAAAAGCGCAAGAGTAACATACAAATAGTGTAACACATGACAACGTACCTATGCATTTCCAAGATAGATGGAATCAAGAATAGAGATGATTATGATAAAAGAAAAGAAAATCATGCTTAATGAAGAAAGAAGATAGTGCTTAAGAGCACTTTTATTTATATGATGTGTTATGGGAGGAGGGAGGGATTAAGAGATGAAATGAAGTTATTGATGAAGAGTAAAATCTAAAGACAAAAAAGAGCACTTAACCTATACTTCGATACCATGTTGAGAAACATGGCCCAAGATAACACATAAGCTAAACCAAGCTATGGTGGGATCAAAATAAACTAGAAAGACCATAATGAAATAGAAATGAACTTGATGAAGAGATGGGAACCTACATGACACGCATGGAGCTTGGACCTCAAGCAGAGAGCCTCATGGGGAGTGCATGTATCAATAACAATAGGTGAAGTGAGGGCTTTCTTATATGCACTAGAGGTAAAAGTATCTCCTATGTGGGATAAAATGAGGTTGCATCACAGTGCATTAACAGTTTGTGAGAAGAGCTTTGCATGTCTCTCTCTCTCTCTCTCTCTTGTACATGACTTTGCTCAATTGTTTGCTTTCTCAATCTTCACAATCATTTGCAAGCTTCCCATGTTATACTAACACACAAATTCATATACATACATACATACACACACACACACATACACACACATATACACACACAAACACACACACACACACACACACACACACACACATATATATATATATATATATATATATATATATATATATATATATATATATATATATATATATATATATATATATATACATACATACATACATACATACATACATACATACATACATACATACATACATACATACATACATACATATATACATGTGTGTGTGTGTTTGCACACATTTATGTATAATCCTTTATGCATTTGAGGTCATCCTTGTTCTTTATGTAACCATTTGATTTGTGTTAAAAGCTTTAGAAATTTTGCCCTTTCTTTAGGATCCTATTCCCATATATTGGAACATGCTCTTCTCCAATACCTCTCCATCAAGTCTTAACACTAGTGTTGTACCAAAGCAAGACACTATATTGTCCTTGTTTCTAATAAATAAAAAAATCACACATACTAATCAAATAAAACTTTGAGAAAACCTTAAAGCCCCATAAAGATCTATACCTAGATGCTCTATAGAAAATATATATTTTAAAAAATACAAAATATAGAAATGATCGAATATGGTTGAGAGAAACTATTTTTCTATAAACTTATATATGAGAAGAGAGAAATATCTCCATAAAAAGAATTTTCCTCCTATTGGAATCATTTTCCTAATGTTAATTTGTTGTCATATAATCATTTAAGACAAGTCCTGGGAACTAGAAAAATCATTTTTATAATTAAAAATTAGTGCAATATAGGGTGCTCATTATTTAGTTATACACTTAAGCAACCTTCTATATCATATTGATTCATAAAAACACTAAAATGGTTTGCGTTTGATTTAAAAACCATCATATAGTAGCATAAAGATATGCTACATGTCTTTGATTCAATAATTTTGTATGTATCTCACATACCAATGAAAATCTTAATATTTCATTGCCAATAGCCATAATCCTCTCTATCAAGAATAACACTTCATCCTAAAAAATTAGGTTTTCTCAATGATATAAGGTATATATTATGCATCAAAATAATTCTATAAACATTATAAACTACTTTATATTGAAAAAACTAGCATGTTAACTTTAATCATGTACCATATGCAATTTTTCCTCATAAAATGACCTTTTCTTAACGTAGAAAAACAGTGGTATTGTTTAACTTGAAGAAACGACATAGAAATTGGACTCCTATGGTTGTCAAAAAAATATTTCTAGATGTAATAATATCAAATAGTATTTTTATAATAAAAAATGATACATATTCATACCATCACTTTGCAAAATAATTCATAGATGATAAGACTACCATATCACAAATGAGACTTATTTTATGCCATAAACCTAGTAAAACTCATTACAAATCTCTAATTATGGATAGAAATATGTTGACTTGTATAAAATAAAATATTTTATTGCATTTAGACCAATGAAAATTACGAGATCATGAGTTTAATAAAAAATAATCACTAACTTACATCAGTGTAATTTCTCTGCTAGTATTGAAATTAGCATCATAAAATTAGTGAATAAATATTAATTTTTATATATTTTAATAAAAGCTATATTTTTCCAAAAATATTCAACCCTTATGTTGCATAGTTACATTTATAGATGGTTCCTTCTAGTAATCTAAAAAATTCATCAAACATTGTCTCTTTTTCAAGACACTAAAGTGTCCAAGTACAACACTGGTGTTAACTTGACTCCTTCAAGCCATCAAAGTCTTGCGAAGTTTATCTGGTCTTAGTTCGACTCCTTCAACTAACTGAAGTCTGACACAAACTGCCTTGATTGTGACTAATGAGATTGAGTGGATCATATTAAAAGCCTAGATCATTTGTAGACATAAAGAATGAGTCGCAATCTTGCTTTCTCATGAAAATTAAGGTAAAATCATGGAGAGTCTCTATGATTTGTACCACACCAAGTGTAGACACATTTCCTGTCTAGTCACTCCGTAATTATGGTTCAAATCAAATTCCCTATACATTCTATCAAAATTTGACAAACATTGTAAGTGATAGCACCACCGATCCAACTTGTGGGGATACACAAAAAGATTCAATCCATATATTTGCTCATCTACTCTTTTGCAAGTCTTGTTTTGCTGTTGTTGTGCCATATTATTCGGAAACTCTTTTGTTCCTCTAGGAATTCATGGTCTCCACTGATTAGTCCTCATAGTCCTCTTCTCATCAATGAATCTTCTTTTTCATAGTGCATTATATGTGGGTTGTGTTTCTTCGTGTTTTCACTAGTTGTTTACATTGTGTTGTTGTCCACCCTACTTTTGAGGCTATTCATTTACCCTGAAGTTCTTCTACCAAAAAGTGTGCATAAAATCTAGAAGATATTTGGTCATTCTCGGTCATTGATCAATGTTGTAAACAGGGCATATGAAAGTTTTCGAAATGGTTTGACCATGTTTCATATCATGTGGTAATACACCCAATCCTTCAACTATGTTAGAGTCTCGAAACTCTTTTAGTACATTCTCCTCAAAAGATTATAGATCCCTGTAGAAACTAATACATACAAAGTACCACCATAATCTCAATCCATAGGAATGACATGATGTCCATTTTCACAATAGGGCAAGTAGTCCATTAGCTTGCGTGCATGGGACAAGGGAAGGACAACCAAGCTACTTTTCTCTGGTACCAACTTAAGGTCATTTGCTAGGTTGTTGAATGATTTTGTATGATGGATAGATGTCCACATTATGGGGCTCTGAAGGACTATCCGTTTTGAGGTCCATGGGATAAAATCACACAGAGTTCATTAGCAACGCACATCATTGAGGTTTTTCTCATAAGATACAAGCACCTACACAAGCTCACATGATCCACATAGTCATTACGTCCATCACATACCCAATTTGTGAGGTCTTTGGAAAGTCTTTGATTTGGTATTGCGCCGTCTTGGTTGCATCTCCAAGTATGTGTGTACATCGATAAAATCGATCTCTTGAATGGGGATCTATGAGGTCCTCTAGGACCGGTTCATTAACCGAAGGTATGCTTTAAGTATCTTTTACTTGAAATTCTCTATGGAGTTTACTATGTGTGTTGCTTCCCATTGATTCTATTAGGTCAATAGTTGATTTGAGAAATCCTAATGAGAAGGGAAGGACTTGCACTCAGTACTCGAGGACACATGTTCATTAGATTTCCTAATGAGAAGGGAAGGACTTGCACTCAGTACTCGAGGACACATGTTCATTAGATTTCCTAATGAGAAGGGAAGGACTTGCACTCAGTACTCGAGGACACATTTTCATACATGCATTCCACAGGAAAGGTCTTGACTTGGAGTTGGATTTTGATGAGTATGACGACAATCTTAAAGAGGATTGGGCGTGATAACTATGAGTCTTTCTATTCCATCAAAATCAAGCACCCAAGACCCAAAGGTTAAAACGTGAAATGGCGCCCATAATCTCATCCATCTCATTGCTATCCCATCCAAGGAGCCGCACCATTTGATGACATAAAAAGCCCATGTTAGCACTTAACTTAGCACTCAACACATGATCAAATGGTGACTGTTTAAGATAACCCCTCCCCCCCCCAACAAAAAAAATGGACATTCTTTAGCTCCTATCCATTATTGTAGGAGCTCAAGCCTAGGGCTTAGATCTCCAAGTTACTTAACAATCTTTCCAACCTCTTTAAATGATAGGAGAGCGAATCCAAGGGCCCAAGGCCATTCCAATAGAGGTCCACAACTCAAGATGTGGTTTCTCGACTCATGTAGGACAATATTGTCCTATTCTGAGCGAAGAAGTAATCCATCCATATGGCTGCACCCTATTAGTTCTTTCCTTACCGGAACGTGTGGTCTAGTGTCAAACAAAGTTCCCCTCGAAGTCCCCGTGTTCACTTGCATAGAAAGGCGATATGGGGTAGGTGATCGATGTGTGTAGCTGGATGCGCAAGTGATTTCCAACAAAGAAAGCCAAAACTGGACATAGTAAGTTGGATGTCCCTGACCTTGACATCTCTTCTCTCCTTCAAGTTTGTGTTGCATCATACTTTTCTAGGCGGCATTCCTTTTGGATTGGTCTTTTGTCCTACATATGGCAACCAATTTGTTTTTGTCATCTTAGGTCCATTCGCTCCAACATTGTTATATTGATTGTGGGAAAGCACCACGAGCTTGTGACACTCCTCATGCTAATGCACTCACGATAGTTAAAGCGTGTGTTGGTATAAATTTACGATTTCTTGTGGTTGATGTTGCATGTGCATATATGGCCTCTTTCATTGACGAAAGCAAGCAAGCACCTCAGGCCACATGATAGTTAAATCTATTGGTGGATGTAGGTTTCGTTTGGTTTATGCCACTAGATTTTTAGGAGAGAGACGTAGGGTAAAGAATGAGGACCAGGAAATGAAATGTGCTGCGTTGGTAGGCCATACGACATGCAAGGGATGAAATGCTTTCACATACATCTATACAATACGGTTAGTTTTGGCACTCAGTTGTTGCGATCCATGATGGCACGAGCAACATGAAGATAGGTTTCCGATTCGTGCACTCACTTCTTGCAATAGATAGGCGATGAGATGATGGCGTTTGTTTGTTTAGGACGTGTGCCGTCCCCTTTCTTGTATTTGCATTCCGTGCATGGGTTGACAACTTCTAGCTTCGTACATTTGAGATGAGAGTCATGTGTGTGCTTGGAGGCAAGTGAAGGCGAGAGGAAGGAGTACAATCCATCCGCAAGGGAGGAAGGAAATCGAAATAGAGAGGAACGTTTGGACTGATGGGGCGAGTAAAGGGGAGAAGGGAGAGAGGTGTGCGTTGGGCCATGAGTAATGTAGTGGTGCTTTGAGGGATGGAGCTGAAGAATGAGTGGTGAGAAAATGGAAAGCGGTTGTAGAAAAAGAAGGGGACAATTGAAAAAAAAGGGAAAAGTGAGCGTATGGCTATGACATGGGTTTGGCGTGCGAGAGAGAGGCCAGAAATCCCATACGCGCTGCACTGGAGGGGCGGGATACAAGAGAGGCCATGGCCGCCACTGAAGAGCATACTTACCTGGGCGGGGTCGATCGGTGATCAAGAAGGCCGATGGCCTAGGGTCGGCCCCTCCATTGCACTGCCGGACGGGCCGCACCCTAGCATCTCCCCTCTGCGGGAGAGTGCACGTCATAATTTGTGGCAGCGGGGGCTCGCGTTCGCGCGGCCCCCATCCCCAATCTCATTGTGCGAAAGCCAAAGTCGTAGAGATGTGTCGCAGATGATGCTGAAGCTACGGTCCTCGAATTCTTCTTGTCCTGCAATGGACGGAGTACACAGCATTATCGGATCGGAGATGGACGGGGGGTGCCAATGAGTTTTTTGGTGGCTTGCTGCAGCACATCATATATGTGTGTTTTCCTTCGGACTATGATGCCCTCCAGTCCCCCACCTCCCTCTTCTTTCTTTCTGTCTCATGTCCAATGAAGATCACCACCAACGTAGGAAGAACAGCCCAGCCCGCCATGTCCCACACACATAAATGCCTGCCTTCTCCCATCCTTTCACCTCTTCACTCCACCTTCTTGTTTACAGAAGGAAGGTAAAACATCTCCACCTCCATCCATATTCTTGTTCACAGCAGATAAATCTCTCCTCCTAGAGCCTGAGCGTGAAGGCAAAGCAATGTTGATGCCACAATAGGCATCGATGACAAAGATGAGGACTCTTTTCCTTCATGAAGATATATGTGGTTTGTGCCCTTCAAGCACTCTATTCTTTACAACTCCGTGCCCATCAAGCACAAACCACAATGAAACATTAGACATTTAGAAATCTCCCCCAAGGCAGAGCTATACATATACCGAAAATAAGAGAAAAAAAACATGAGGAACATGGCTTCATCTCTTCCTAATGTGTCCAAAATAAACGTATCTCTTGAGAATTGAGGCAAACATATGAGGCGCATGTTCTTGAGCATATAATTCGAGTCCCGCCACACCACTTTCTCATGAACAAAACGATAAACAATGACTTTCGATATGTTCTCAACCTAGACTTGTGATTCTATGCTAACATCACGCATCCACTCCCTTCCTTCAAGCACATATGTTTGTGCATATCCTTTAGCTATGACGCGTGCTTTGCAATCCCATATTTATGGAAACAAGCACTTCTCAAGGTATACATATACATTGCGAGAATAGCAATAGTTGAGGTCTTCCTCATTCTTTATATAGCGAACTCCCTTGACTCTAAAACCTTCTCCTTCCCTCTATGTTAAAAGCTCTAGACATTTCCCTCTCTCTTTAGGACCCACAAGACTTATCTTCTCACACATATCCTCCAACCGACTCCTAACTTGACCCCTTCAAGTTATCAAAGTCTTGCATAGTGTATCTTAATAAATTAGATCGACTCCCTCAACTAATCAAAGCACGGCACACATTATCCCAATGAGATCGAGTAGGCCATATTGCAAGCATAGACCATTTCTAAATATAAAGACTAACTCATCATCTTGAATTGAAGCGAGATATCATGGAGAGCTTTTATGATTTCTACCACACGAATTGTGATGGACTCAATCCCTCTCTTAGCACTCCGTACATTTTGCTTCTCTAGATTTAATTACAGCCCACCAGAACTTCAACTTCGGGGGTCACCAATCTTACATGCGGTCCCGCATCTCATTGTCAAAGCTTTTGCAACGCGAGCGAGTGTCCCATCATCATTGACACCGTATATTTGTGCACATCCTCTAGGTATGACATGTGCTTCGCAATCCCAAATCCAAACGTACACTTCACATTTTGAAGCCCACTCCATGTGATACTTCTTGTATTCGGTAGAAATCGCATCAACTCACGTGCATAAGTCTTATTCATGTCGAGAAACATGGCCCAAGATAACACGTAAGCTATAACAAGCTACGATGGATGAAAATGAAGCAGAAAGAGACGAACTTGATTATGAAATGAGAACTTACATGATAAGCATGGAGCTTGGACCTCAAGGAGAGAGCCTCATGGGGAGTACGTGGATCAATAATAAGAGGTGAAGTGAGGGACAAGAGCCTTGCATGTGGGATAAATCTGATGCATGAGAATACAAAACATTAGAGCACCGTTATCTCAACACCCCTCCTCCGTGTGATGGCCCTTTCGTTTGAAACGTGGGGACCCAGAGACACATGGCATCACTTATTCCATTGGGTTTTTAGATCTAAGGACACATGGGATCCTTAGACATAGCTTGGACACATGGCATCCAAGTGTGGGACATACGGCATCCCTTGGTTTGCATGGACGCATGGCATCCATGTGGTATTGGTTCCATGGACACATGGCATCCACAATGTTGGGACCAATGGCAACCCTGGGATCTAGGGACATATGGGATCCCTACACACATATAAAAGACGTTTATGCCCTGTTGATGTTATCATAGTATGCCTTGGATCCATTGATGGGATCTTTGAGTGTCATCCACTTGTTGTAGTTGTTGAAATCCATTGAAGCATTGTTTTTCTTCTTTGCCCCAAGTCATGGATTCAATTCATCTTTGACACATACAAAGAGTACACATGGCTTCAAGATTTCATGGCTTCGACACCATAGGCTTGGGAGACCTGTGTGTACATAGGGAAGGTCCTACCTTCTTTAAAGGAAGGTTGTCTCTAGTCCCTTACAGGAGACTGATGTTTGGTTACAAATAACACGTAGACATAAAATTTAATTACAACCCATAAGCTCAATGCTTCGGGCTTTCTATTGACTATACGGCATCTTCTTGAAATAATCCCTCTACTTGCCTTTTGTATAATGAAAAATGGACCGACTTATAAAAGAAACAACATGCCAGCTTTGGAAGATTCTTGAACTCTCTAAAGCGTTCGTGGTAGAAATAGAAATAGACACCATCTAGGTAAATTCTATTGACATCGATGATGAGCTATTCTTCACTTGGAAGACTAGTCCATTTGATATAATGCTGATTGTCATGGCTTTCGCTCCTTATATCACATTCTTTTCATGAGATTCCTGAAGATGGTTTGGTGCATCTATAATTTGAGTGATAAATCCTTGAATAAAGCCATTGGACCATTCCTCCAATCAATAGCCATGTGTTTGCTCTCTCTCTTTCTCTCTCTCTCTCTCTCTCTCTCTCTCTCTCTCTCTCTCTCTCTCTCTCTTCTATAAGCTTCTTCATGCAAGCACTATTATTCTTTATGGATTTGGGCATCATTTATAGTATTGGTCGGCTATCATTGCCACTGCATAAGGGATCGCAATAGCTACACATCTAGCAAGAGATGAAGGTATAGGATGAAACCCATATTGTACATTGAAAGCTTGAATCAAGGTAGATATATAGTGGCTTCCACTAGCATGCTCAATGAGGAAGACAAAACCCAGCTAGTGGCCATGAAACTGATGCCATATCCCAACAATGCCTCTATTGTAGAAAGAATTAGATGATCATGAAGCAAGATTCTCTAACACAAATGGACAAAAGAGTGGAACAAAACAAGAGAGGATTTGCACGAAAGACAAAGAAACATGGGCAGGGATAGAGATGATGTTTCTAGAGAAAGCTACCCCTCAACAAGCTCAATATTGCCAACACCTTCATCTTCAAGAATCGCATCTCGAGAGTATATAAACACTCGTGCACTGTTCCATCTCTCTCTATAAATCTTCTGAAGTAGCCATGATTTCTTCATCATTCTTCCATCGCCCTTTGCTAATCTTTGTCACTCTGTGCACTTTCAAGAGCACCTTCAGTATGTAATACCTCTCAAACTATTTCTCATCTTCCCCACAAGATATGGCTGGCAGAAACGTAAAGATTTTGTGTGGTAGTAGATACTATATAAATCTCACTCGTTGATAGAAGATGTTTGCTTCATGTGCATAGTCAATTCATTAGGGGAAAAAAAGAACCCTGCATGGGCCTTTTAGATTAAGGAGTGATTAGTGATGGACCAATGAGAAGAGGGTGGTGGCCACAGTCTAGTACCTCAATCACATAGAGTAGGCCTAGGCTTCCCTTGTTTTTTAGTGGTCAAATCCTTCAAAACAACCATGGAATCATGGTTTTCTAGGCGTGGGTGGTATGAGAGTGCAAGAAAATCAATTGGTACCCTTAGATGGCTTTAAAGATCCAACGGTCCACATCTTTTCGCAAAAGTCAAGGCGGGGATGGTTATTGGCCCTTGGATTCCCCATCAATCGTGTGGCTGGGAATGAGATCCGTTGGGAGAGGGCGCTTCAAAATATCAACCATTCGATTGGCTTGACATCGGACGGCACATGTGATAGCACATTCAAATTCGGCGCCTTTCATTCTTAGCCATGGGATCTGGCTCCTAATCCGACGGCCACAATAACTCCCCAAAAAGTTGAGCACGCACTTGTATGTGATCCATTGGATGAGGCCATGATCGAACGTCTGAAATTTCTGCAGAGCTATGATCAACCCCGTTTGCGGCAAGCCATCCGATCTACCACGCATCCTACGGTGTACATTTTTGCAGAGAGATGATGACAGTCCCGAAATCAGATTTTTGTCCCCACTACCATGCGAATCCGCTGCTGCCGTGGATCTAAAAGATCCGATGGCTAGAAATTGTCTTTGCTCTTCATTCAAAAAGGGACTAATATAAAATCTTTTTTTATTAAGGAATACCACTAGTTGTTTATTATGTCCCCTTCAACTCCAACAAGATTAATTTTAATCCCTAAAAATTAGGGATCCTTACAAGGCCCATGCAAGGCTCACTTTTTCCCCTAATGTGTTGACCTCGTTTGTGATGCTTGCCATCTTTCTTGTTTCGAAGCTTATTTACTAGAGTGAGTGTGGTTATATGCGCTTCACATCAGCACTATGAAAAGCGCAAGAGTAACATACAAATAGTGTAACACATGACAACGTACCTATGCATTTCCAAGATAGATGGAATCAAGAATAGAGATGATTATGATAAAAGAAAAGAAAATCATGCTTAATGAAGAAAGAAGATAGTGCTTAAGAGCGCTTTTATTTATATGATGTGTTATGGGAGGAGGGAGGGATTAAGAGATGAAATGAAGTTATTGATGAAGAGTAAAATCTAAAGACAAAAAAGAGCACTTAACCTATACTTCGATACTATGTTGAGAAACATGGCCCAAGATAACACATAAGCTAAACCAAGCTATGGTGGGATCAAAATAAACTAGAAAGACCATAATGAAATAGAAATGAACTTGATGAAGAGATGGGAACCTACATGACATGCATGGAGCTTGGACCTCAAGCAGAGAGCCTCATGGGGAGTGCATGTATCAATAACAATAGGTGAAGTGAGGGCTTTCTTATATGCACTAGAGGTAAAAGTACCTCCTATGTGGGATAAAATGAGGTTGCATCACAGTGCATTAACAGTTTGTGAGAAGAGCTTTGCATGTCTCTCTCTCTCTCTCTCTCTCTCTTGTACATGACTTTGCTCAATTGTTTGCTTTCTCAATCTTCACAATCATTTGCAAGCTTCCCATGTTATACTAACACACAAATTCATATACATACATACATACACACACACACATACACACACATATACAAACACACACACACACACACACACACACACACACACACACACATATATATATATATATATATATATATATATATATATATATATATATATATATATATATATATATATATATATATATATATATATATATATATTATACATACATACATACATACATACATACATACATACATACATACATACATACATACATACATGTGTGTGTGTGTTTGCACACATTTATGTATAATCCTTTATGCATTTGAGGTCATCCTTGTTCTTTATGTAACCATTTGATTTGTGTTAAAAGCTTTAGACATTTTGCCCTTTCTTTAGGATCCTATTCCCATATATTGGAACATGCTCTTCTCCAATACCTCTCCATCAAGTCTTAACACTAGTGTTGTACCAAAGCAAGACACTATATTGTCCTTGTTTCTAATAAATAAAAAAATCACACATACTAATCAAATAAAACTTTGAGAAAACCTTAAAGCCCCATAAAGATCTATACCTAGATGCTCTATAGAAAATATATATTTTAAAAAATACAAAATATAGAACTGATCGAATATGGTTGAGAGAAACTATTTTTCTATAAACTTATATATGAGAAGAGAGAAATATCTCCATAAAAAGAATTTTCCTCCTATTGGAATCATTTTCCTAATGTTAATTTGTTGTCATATAATCATTTAAGACAAGTCCTGGGAACTAGAAAAATCATTTTTATAATTAAAAATTAGTGCAATATAGGGTGCTCATTATTTAGTTATACACTTAAGCAACCTTCTATATCATATTGATTCATAAAAACACTAAAATGGTTTGCGTTTGATTTAAAAACCATCATATAGTAGCATAAAGATATGCTACATGTCTTTGATTCAATAATTTTGTATGTATCTCACATACCAATGAAAATCTTAATATTTCATTGCCAATAGCCATAATCCTCTCTATCAAGAATAACACTTCATCCTAAAAAATTAGGTTTTCTCAATGATATAAGGTATATATTATGCATCAAAATAATTCTATAAACATTATAAACTACTTTATATTGAAAAAACTAGCATGTTAACTTTAATCATGTACCATATGCAATTTTTCCTCATAAAATGACCTTTTCTTAACGTAGAAAAACAGTGGTATTGTTTAACTTGAAGAAACGACATAGAAATTGGACTCCTATGGTTGTCAAAAAAATATTTCTAGATGTAATAATATCAAATAGTATTTTTATAATAAAAAATGATACATATTCATACCATCACTTTGCAAAATAATTCATAGATGATAAGACTACCATATCACAAATGAGACTTATTTTATGCCATAAACCTAGTAAAACTCATTACAAATCTCTAATTATGGATAGAAATATGTTGACTTGTATAAAATAAAATATTTTATTGCATTTAGACCAATGAAAATTACGAGATCATGAGTTTAATAAAAAATAATCACTAACTTACATCAGTGTAATTTCTCTGCTAGTATTGAAATTAGCATCATAAAATTAGTGAATAAATATTAATTTTTATATATTTTAATAAAAGCTATATTTTTCCAAAAATATTCAACCCTTATGTTGCATAGTTACATTTATAGATGGTTCCTTCTAGTAATCTAAAAAATTCATCAAACATTGTCTCTTTTTCAAGACACTAAAGTGTCCAAGTACAACACTGGTGTTAACTTGACTCCTTCAAGCCATCAAAGTCTTGCGAAGTTTATCTGGTCTTAGTTCGACTCCTTCAACTAACTGAAGTCTGACACAAACTGCCTTGATTGTGACTAATGAGATTGAGTGGATCATATTAAAAGCCTAGATCATTTGTAGACATAAAGAATGAGTCGCAATCTTGCTTTCTCATGAAAATTAAGGTAAAATCATGGAGAGTCTCTATGATTTGTACCACACCAAGTGTAGACACATTTCCTGTCTAGTCACTCCGTAATTATGGTTCAAATCAAATTCCCTATACATTCTATCAAAATTTGACAAACATTGTAAGTGATAGCACCACCGATCCAACTTGTGGGGATACACAAAAAGATTCAATCCATATATTTGCTCATCTACTCTTTTGCAAGTCTTGTCTTGCTGTTGTTGTGCCATATTATTCGGAAACTCTTTTGTTCCTCTAGGAATTCATGGTCTCCACTGATTAGTCCTCATAGTCCTCTTCTCATCAATGAATCTTCTTTTTCATAGTGCATTATATGTGGGTTGTGTTTCTTCGTGTTTTCACTAGTTGTTTACATTGTGTTGTTGTCCACCCTACTTTTGAGGCTATTCATTTACCCTGAAGTTCTTCTACCAAAAAGTGTGCATAAAATCTAGAAGATATTTGGTCATTCTCGGTCATTGATCAGTGTTGTAAACAGGGCATATGAAAGTTTTCGAAATGGTTTGACCATGTTTCATATCATGTGGTAATACACCCAATCCTTCAACTATGTTAGAGTCTCGAAACTCTTTTAGTACATTCTCCTCAAAAGATTATAGATCCCTGTAGAAACTAATACATACAAAGTACCACCATAATCTCAATCCATAGGAATGACATGATGTCCATTTTCACAATAGGGCAAGTAGTCCATTAGCTTGCGTGCATGGGACAAGGGAAGGACAACCAAGCTACTTTTCTCTGGTACCAACTTAAGGTCATTTGCTAGGTTGTTGAATGATTTTGTATGATGGATAGATGTCCACATTATGGGGCTCTGAAGGACTATCCGTTTTGAGGTCCATGGGATAAAATCACGCAGAGTTCATTAGCAACGCACATCATTGAGGTTTTTCTCATAAGATACAAGCACCTACACAAGCTCACATGATCCACATAGTCATTACGTCCATCACATACCCAATTTGTGAGGTCTTTGGAAAGTCTTTGATTTGGTATTGCGCCGTCTTGGTTGCATCTCCAAGTATGCGTGTACATCGATAAAATCGATCTCTTGAATGGGGATCTATGAGGTCCTCTAGGACCGGTTCATTAACCGAAGGTATGCTTTAAGTATCTTTTACTTGAAATTCTCTATGGAGTTTACTATGTGTGTTGCTTCCCATTGATTCTATTAGGTCAATAGTTGATTTGAGAAATCCTAATGAGAAGGGAAGGACTTGCACTCAGTACTCGAGGACACATGTTCATTAGATTTCCTAATGAGAAGGGAAGGACTTGCACTCAGTACTCGAGGACACATGTTCATACATGCATTCCACAGGAAAGGTCTTGACTTGGAGTTGGATTTTGATGAGTATGACGACAATCTTAAAGAGGATTGGGCGTGATAACTATGAGTCTTTCTATTCCATCAAAATCAAGCACCCAAGACCCAAAGGTCAAAACGTGAAATGGCGCCCATAATCTCATCCATCTCATTGCTATCCCATCCAAGGAGCCGCACCATTTGATGACATAAAAAGCCCATGTTAGCACTTAACTTAGCACTCAACACATGATCAAATGGTGACTGTTTAAGATAACCCCTCCCCCCCCAACAAAAAAAATGGACATCTTTAGCTCCTATCCATTATTGTAGGAGCTCAAGCCTAGGGCTTAGATCTCCAAGTTACTTAACAATCTTTCCAACCTCTTTAAATGATAGGAGAGCGAATCCAAGGGCCCAAAGCCATTCCAATAGAGGTCCACAACTCAAGATGTGGTTTCTCGACTCATGTAGGACAATATTGTCCTATTCTGAGCGAAGAAGTAATCCATCCATATGGCTGCACCCTATTAGTTCTTTCCTTACCGGAACGTGTGGTCTAGTGTCAAACAAAGTTCCCCTCGAAGTCCTCGTGTTCACTTGCATAGAAAGGCGATATGGGGTAGGTGATCGATGTGTGTAGCTGGATGCGCAAGTGATTTCCAACAAAGAAAGCCAAAACTGGACATAGTAAGTTGGATGTCCCTGACCTTGACATCTCTTCTCTCCTTCAAGTTTGTGTTGCATCATACTTTTCTAGGCGGCATTCCTTTTGGATTGGTCTTTTGTCCTACATATGGCAACCAATTTGTTTTTGTCATCTTAGGTCCATTCGCTCCAACATTGTTATATTGATTGTGGGAAAGCACCACGAGCTTGTGACACTCCTCATGCTAATGCACTCACGATAGTTAAAGCGTGTGTTGGTATAAATTTACGATTTCTTGTGGTTGATGTTGCATGTGCATATATGGCCTCTTTCATTGACGAAAGCAAGCAAGCACCTCAGGCCACATGATAGTTAAATCTATTGGTGGATGTAGGTTTCGTTTGGTTTATGCCACTAGATTTTTAGGAGAGAGACGTAGGGTAAAGAATGAGGACCAGGAAATGAAATGTGCTGCGTTGGTAGGCCATACGACATGCAAGGGATGAAATGCTTTCACATACATCTATACAATACGGTTAGTTTTGGCACTCAGTTGTTGCGATCCATGATGGCACGAGCAACATGAAGATAGGTTTCCGATTCGTGCACTCACTTCTTGCAATAGATAGGCGATGAGATGATGGCGTTTGTTTGTTTAGGACGTGTGCCGTCCCCTTTCTTGTATTTGCATTCCGTGCATGGGTTGACAACTTCTAGCTTCGTACATTTGAGATGAGAGTCATGTGTGTGCTTGGAGGCAAGTGAAGGCGAGAGGAAGGAGTACAATCCATCCGCAAGGGAGGAAGGAAATCGAAATAGAGAGGAACGTTTGGACTGATGGGGCGAGTAAAGGGGAGAAGGGAGAGAGGTGTGCGTTGGGCCATGAGTAATGTAGTGGTGCTTTGAGGGATGGAGCTGAAGAATGAGTGGTGAGAAAATGGAAAGCGGTTGTAGAAAAAGAAGGGGACAATTGAAAAAAAAGGGAAAAGTGAGCGTATGGCTATGACATGGGTTTGGCGTGCGAGAGAGAGGCCAGAAATCCCATACGCGCTGCACTGGAGGGGCGGGATACAAGAGAGGCCATGGCCGCCACGAAGAGCATACTTACCTGGGCGGGGTCGATCGGTGATCAAGAAGGCCGATGGCCTAGGGTCGGCCCCTCCATTGCACTGCCGGACGGGCCGCACCCTAGCATCTCCCCTCTGCGGGAGAGTGCACGTCATAATTTGTGGCAGCGGGGGCTCGCGTTCGCGCGGCCCCCATCCCCAATCTCATTGTGCGAAAGCCAAAGTCGTAGAGATGTGTCGCAGATGATGCTGAAGCTACGGTCCTCGAATTCTTCTTGTCCTGCAATGGACGGAGTACACAGCATTATCGGATCGGAGATGGACGGGGGGTGCCAATGAGTTTTTTGGTGGCTTGCTGCAGCACATCATATATGTGTGTTTTCCTTCGGACTATGATGCCCTCCAGTCCCCCACCTCCCTCTTCTTTCTTTCTGTCTCATGTCCAATGAAGATCACCACCAACGTAGGAAGAACAGCCCAGCCCGCCATGTCCCACACACATAAATGCCTGCCTTCTCCCATCCTTTCACCTCTTCACTCCACCTTCTTGTTTACAGAAGGAAGGTAAAACATCTCCACCTCCATCCATATTCTTGTTCACAGCAGATAAATCTCTCCTCCTAGAGCCTGAGCGTGAAGGCAAAGCAATGTTGATGCCACAATAGGCATCGATGACAAAGATGAGGACTCTTTTCCTTCATGAAGATATATGTGGTTTGTGCCCTTCAAGCACTCTATTCTTTACAACTCCGTGCCCATCAAGCACAAACCACAATGAAACATTAGACATTTAGAAATCTCCCCCAAGGCAGAGCTATACATATACCGAAAATAAGAGAAAAAAAACATGAGGAACATGGCTTCATCTCTTCCTAATGTGTCCAAAATAAACGTATCTCTTGAGAATTGAGGCAAACATATGAGGCGCATGTTCTTGAGCATATAATTCGAGTCCCGCCACACCACTTTCTCATGAACAAAACGATAAACAATGACTTTCGATATGTTCTCAACCTAGACTTGTGATTCTATGCTAACATCACGCATCCACTCCCTTCCTTCAAGCACATATGTTTGTGCATATCCTTTAGCTATGACGCGTGCTTTGCAATCCCATATTTATGGAAACAAGCACTTCTCAAGGTATACATATACATTGCGAGAATAGCAATAGTTGAGGTCTTCCTCATTCTTTATATAGCGAACTCCCTTGACTCTAAAACCTTCTCCTTCCCTCTATGTTAAAAGCTCTAGACATTTCCCTCTCTCTTTAGGACCCACAAGACTTATCTTCTCACACATATCCTCCAACCGACTCCTAACTTGACCCCTTCAAGTTATCAAAGTCTTGCATAGTGTATCTTAATAAATTAGATCGACTCCCTCAACTAATCAAAGCACGGCACACATTATCCCAATGAGATCGAGTAGGCCATATTGCAAGCATAGACCATTTCTAAATATAAAGACTAACTCATCATCTTGAATTGAAGCGAGATATCATGGAGAGCTTTTATGATTTCTACCACACGAATTGTGATGGACTCAATCCCTCTCTTAGCACTCCGTACATTTTGCTTCTCTAGATTTAATTACAGCCCACCAGAACTTCAACTTCGGGGGTCACCAATCTTACATGCGGTCCCGCATCTCATTGTCAAAGCTTTTGCAACGCGAGCGAGTGTCCCATCATCATTGACACCGTATATTTGTGCACATCCTCTAGGTATGACATGTGCTTCGCAATCCCAAATCCAAACGTACACTTCACATTTTGAAGCCCACTCCATGTGATACTTCTTGTATTCGGTAGAAATCGCATCAACTCACGTGCATAAGTCTTATTCATGTCGAGAAACATGGCCCAAGATAACACGTAAGCTATAACAAGCTACGATGGATGAAAATGAAGCAGAAAGAGACGAACTTGATTATGAAATGAGAACTTACATGATAAGCATGGAGCTTGGACCTCAAGGAGAGAGCCTCATGGGGAGTACGTGGATCAATAATAAGAGGTGAAGTGAGGGACAAGAGCCTTGCATGTGGGATAAATCTGATGCATGAGAATACAAAACATTAGAGCACCGTTATCTCAACACCCCTCCTCCGTGTGATGGCCCTTTCGTTTGAAACGTGGGGACCCAGAGACACATGGCATCACTTATTCCATTGGGTTTTTAGATCTAAGGACACATGGGATCCTTAGACATAGCTTGGACACATGGCATCCAAGTGTGGGACATACGGCATCCCTTGGTTTGCATGGACACATGGCATCCATGTGGTATTGGTTCCATGGACACATGGCATCCACAATGTTGGGACCAATGGCAACCCTGGGATCTAGGGACATATGGGATCCCTACACACATATAAAAGACGTTTATGCCCTGTTGATGTTATCATAGTATGCCTTGGATCCATTGATGGGATCTTTGAGTGTCATCCACTTGTTGTAGTTGTTGAAATCCATTGAAGCATTGTTTTTCTTCTTTGCCCCAAGTCATGGATTCAATTCATCTTTGACACATACAAAGAGTACACATGGCTTCAAGATTTCATGGCTTCGACACCATAGGCTTGGGAGACCTGTGTGTACATAGGGAAGGTCCTACCTTCTTTAAAGGAAGGTTGTCTCTAGTCCCTTACAGGAGACTGATGTTTGGTTACAAATAACACGTAGACATAAAATTTAATTACAACCCATAAGCTCAATGCTTCGGGCTTTCTATTGACTATACGGCATCTTCTTGAAATAATCCCTCTACTTGCCTTTTGTATAATGAAAAATGGACCGACTTATAAAAGAAACAACATGCCAGCTTTGGAAGATTCTTGAACTCTCTAAAGCGTTCGTGGTAGAAATAGAAATAGACACCATCTAGGTAAATTCTATTGACATCGATGATGAGCTATTCTTCACTTGGAAGACTAGTCCATTTGATATAATGCTGATTGTCATGGCTTTCGCTCCTTATATCACATTCTTTTCATGAGATTCCTGAAGATGGTTTGGTGCATCTATAATTTGAGTGATAAATCCTTGAATAAAGCCATTGGACCATTCCTCCAATCAATAGCCATGTGTTTGCTCTCTCTCTTTCTCTCTCTCTCTCTCTCTCTCTCTCTCTCTCTCTCTCTCTCTCTCTCTTCTATAAGCTTCTTCATGCAAGCACTATTATTCTTTATGGATTTGGGCATCATTTATAGTATTGGTCGGCTATCATTGCCACTGCATAAGGGATCGCAATAGCTACACATCTAGCAAGAGATGAAGGTATAGGATGAAACCCATATTGTACATTGAAAGCTTGAATCAAGGTAGATATATAGTGGCTTCCACTAGCATGCTCAATGAGGAAGACAAAACCCAGCTAGTGGCCATGAAACTGATGCCATATCCCAACAATGCCTCTATTGTAGAAAGAATTAGATGATCATGAAGCAAGATTCTCTAACACAAATGGACAAAAGAGTGGAACAAAACAAGAGAGGATTTGCACGAAAGACAAAGAGAACATGGGCAGGGATAGAGATGATGTTTCTAGAGAAAGCTACCCCTCAACAAGCTCAATATTGCCAACACCTTCATCTTCAAGAATCGCATCTCGAGAGTATATAAACACTCGTGCACTGTTCCATCTCTCTCTATAAATCTTCTGAAGTAGCCATGATTTCTTCATCATTCTTCCATCGCCCTTTGCTAATCTTTGTCACTCTGTGCACTTTCAAGAGCACCTTCAGTATGTAATACCTCTCAAACTATTTCTCATCTTCCCCACAAGATATGGCTGGCAGAAACGTAAAGATTTTGTGTGGTAGTAGATACTATATAAATCTCACTCGTTGATAGAAGATGTTTGCTTCATGTGCATAGTCAATTCATTAGGGGAAAAAAAGAACCCTGCATGGGCCTTTTAGATTAAGGAGTGATTAGTGATGGACCAATGAGAAGAGGGTGGTGGCCACAGTCTAGTACCTCAATCACATAGAGTAGGCCTAGGCTTCCCTTGTTTTTTAGTGGTCAAATCCTTCAAAACAACCATGGAATCATGGTTTTCTAGGCGTGGGTGGTATGAGAGTGCAAGAAAATCAATTGGTACCCTTAGATGGCTTTAAAGATCCAACGGTCCACATCTTTTCGCAAAAGTCAAGGCGGGGATGGTTATTGGCCCTTGGATTCCCCATCAATCGTGTGGCTGGGAATGAGATCCGTTGGGAGAGGGCGCTTCAAAATATCAACCATTCGATTGGCTTGACATCGGACGGCACATGTGATAGCACATTCAAATTCGGCGCCTTTCATTCTTAGCCATGGGATCTGGCTCCTAATCCGACGGCCACAATAACTCCCCAAAAAGTTGAGCACGCACTTGTATGTGATCCATTGGATGAGGCCATGATCGAACGTCTGAAATTTCTGCAGAGCTATGATCAACCCCGTTTGCGGCAAGCCATCCGATCTACCACGCATCCTACGGTGTACATTTTTGCAGAGAGATGATGACAGTCCCGAAATCAGATTTTTGTCCCCACTACCATGCGAATCCGCTGCTGCCGTGGATCTAAAAGATCCGATGGCTAGAAATTGTCTTTGCTCTTCATTCAAAAAGGGACTAATATAAAATCTTTTTTTATTAAGGAATACCACTAGTGGTTTATTATGTCCCCTTCAACTCCAACAAGATTAATTTTAATCCCTAAAAATTAGGGATCCTTACAAGGCCCATGCAAGGCTCACTTTTTCCCCTAATGTGTTGACCTCGTTTGTGATGCTTGCCATCTTTCTTGTTTCGAAGCTTATTTACTAGAGTGAGTGTGGTTATATGCGCTTCACATCAGCACTATGAAAAGCGCAAGAGTAACATACAAATAGTGTAACACATGACAACGTACCTATGCATTTCCAAGATAGATGGAATCAAGAATAGAGATGATTATGATAAAAGAAAAGAAAATCATGCTTAATGAAGAAAGAAGATAGTGCTTAAGAGCGCTTTTATTTATATGATGTGTTATGGGAGGAGGGAGGGATTAAGAGATGAAATGAAGTTATTGATGAAGAGTAAAATCTAAAGACAAAAAAGAGCACTTAACCTATACTTCGATACTATGTTGAGAAACATGGCCCAAGATAACACATAAGCTAAACCAAGCTATGGTGGGATCAAAATAAACTAGAAAGACCATAATGAAATAGAAATGAACTTGATGAAGAGATGGGAACCTACATGACATGCATGGAGCTTGGACCTCAAGCAGAGAGCCTCATGGGGAGTGCATGTATCAATAACAATAGGTGAAGTGAGGGCTTTCTTATATGCACTAGAGGTAAAAGTACCTCCTATGTGGGATAAAATGAGGTTGCATCACAGTGCATTAACAGTTTGTGAGAAGAGCTTTGCATGTCTCTCTCTCTCTCTCTCTCTCTCTTGTACATGACTTTGCTCAATTGTTTGCTTTCTCAATCTTCACAATCATTTGCAAGCTTCCCATGTTATACTAACACACAAATTCATATACATACATACATACACACACACACACATACACACACATATACAAACACACACACACACACACACACACACACACACACACACACACATATATATATATATATATATATATATATATATATATATATATATATATATATATATATATATATATATATATATATATATATATATATATATATATATATATTATACATACATACATACATACATACATACATACATACATACATACATACATACATACATACATGTGTGTGTGTGTTTGCACACATTTATGTATAATCCTTTATGCATTTGAGGTCATCCTTGTTCTTTATGTAACCATTTGATTTGTGTTAAAAGCTTTAGACATTTTGCCCTTTCTTTAGGATCCTATTCCCATATATTGGAACATGCTCTTCTCCAATACCTCTCCATCAAGTCTTAACACTAGTGTTGTACCAAAGCAAGACACTATATTGTCCTTGTTTCTAATAAATAAAAAAATCACACATACTAATCAAATAAAACTTTGAGAAAACCTTAAAGCCCCATAAAGATCTATACCTAGATGCTCTATAGAAAATATATATTTTAAAAAATACAAAATATAGAACTGATCGAATATGGTTGAGAGAAACTATTTTTCTATAAACTTATATATGAGAAGAGAGAAATATCTCCATAAAAAGAATTTTCCTCCTATTGGAATCATTTTCCTAATGTTAATTTGTTGTCATATAATCATTTAAGACAAGTCCTGGGAACTAGAAAAATCATTTTTATAATTAAAAATTAGTGCAATATAGGGTGCTCATTATTTAGTTATACACTTAAGCAACCTTCTATATCATATTGATTCATAAAAACACTAAAATGGTTTGCGTTTGATTTAAAAACCATCATATAGTAGCATAAAGATATGCTACATGTCTTTGATTCAATAATTTTGTATGTATCTCACATACCAATGAAAATCTTAATATTTCATTGCCAATAGCCATAATCCTCTCTATCAAGAATAACACTTCATCCTAAAAAATTAGGTTTTCTCAATGATATAAGGTATATATTATGCATCAAAATAATTCTATAAACATTATAAACTACTTTATATTGAAAAAACTAGCATGTTAACTTTAATCATGTACCATATGCAATTTTTCCTCATAAAATGACCTTTTCTTAACGTAGAAAAACAGTGGTATTGTTTAACTTGAAGAAACGACATAGAAATTGGACTCCTATGGTTGTCAAAAAAATATTTCTAGATGTAATAATATCAAATAGTATTTTTATAATAAAAAATGATACATATTCATACCATCACTTTGCAAAATAATTCATAGATGATAAGACTACCATATCACAAATGAGACTTATTTTATGCCATAAACCTAGTAAAACTCATTACAAATCTCTAATTATGGATAGAAATATGTTGACTTGTATAAAATAAAATATTTTATTGCATTTAGACCAATGAAAATTACGAGATCATGAGTTTAATAAAAAATAATCACTAACTTACATCAGTGTAATTTCTCTGCTAGTATTGAAATTAGCATCATAAAATTAGTGAATAAATATTAATTTTTATATATTTTAATAAAAGCTATATTTTTCCAAAAATATTCAACCCTTATGTTGCATAGTTACATTTATAGATGGTTCCTTCTAGTAATCTAAAAAATTCATCAAACATTGTCTCTTTTTCAAGACACTAAAGTGTCCAAGTACAACACTGGTGTTAACTTGACTCCTTCAAGCCATCAAAGTCTTGCGAAGTTTATCTGGTCTTAGTTCGACTCCTTCAACTAACTGAAGTCTGACACAAACTGCCTTGATTGTGACTAATGAGATTGAGTGGATCATATTAAAAGCCTAGATCATTTGTAGACATAAAGAATGAGTCGCAATCTTGCTTTCTCATGAAAATTAAGGTAAAATCATGGAGAGTCTCTATGATTTGTACCACACCAAGTGTAGACACATTTCCTGTCTAGTCACTCCGTAATTATGGTTCAAATCAAATTCCCTATACATTCTATCAAAATTTGACAAACATTGTAAGTGATAGCACCACCGATCCAACTTGTGGGGATACACAAAAAGATTCAATCCATATATTTGCTCATCTACTCTTTTGCAAGTCTTGTCTTGCTGTTGTTGTGCCATATTATTCGGAAACTCTTTTGTTCCTCTAGGAATTCATGGTCTCCACTGATTAGTCCTCATAGTCCTCTTCTCATCAATGAATCTTCTTTTTCATAGTGCATTATATGTGGGTTGTGTTTCTTCGTGTTTTCACTAGTTGTTTACATTGTGTTGTTGTCCACCCTACTTTTGAGGCTATTCATTTACCCTGAAGTTCTTCTACCAAAAAGTGTGCATAAAATCTAGAAGATATTTGGTCATTCTCGGTCATTGATCAGTGTTGTAAACAGGGCATATGAAAGTTTTCGAAATGGTTTGACCATGTTTCATATCATGTGGTAATACACCCAATCCTTCAACTATGTTAGAGTCTCGAAACTCTTTTAGTACATTCTCCTCAAAAGATTATAGATCCCTGTAGAAACTAATACATACAAAGTACCACCATAATCTCAATCCATAGGAATGACATGATGTCCATTTTCACAATAGGGCAAGTAGTCCATTAGCTTGCGTGCATGGGACAAGGGAAGGACAACCAAGCTACTTTTCTCTGGTACCAACTTAAGGTCATTTGCTAGGTTGTTGAATGATTTTGTATGATGGATAGATGTCCACATTATGGGGCTCTGAAGGACTATCCGTTTTGAGGTCCATGGGATAAAATCACGCAGAGTTCATTAGCAACGCACATCATTGAGGTTTTTCTCATAAGATACAAGCACCTACACAAGCTCACATGATCCACATAGTCATTACGTCCATCACATACCCAATTTGTGAGGTCTTTGGAAAGTCTTTGATTTGGTATTGCGCCGTCTTGGTTGCATCTCCAAGTATGCGTGTACATCGATAAAATCGATCTCTTGAATGGGGATCTATGAGGTCCTCTAGGACCGGTTCATTAACCGAAGGTATGCTTTAAGTATCTTTTACTTGAAATTCTCTATGGAGTTTACTATGTGTGTTGCTTCCCATTGATTCTATTAGGTCAATAGTTGATTTGAGAAATCCTAATGAGAAGGGAAGGACTTGCACTCAGTACTCGAGGACACATGTTCATTAGATTTCCTAATGAGAAGGGAAGGACTTGCACTCAGTACTCGAGGACACATGTTCATACATGCATTCCACAGGAAAGGTCTTGACTTGGAGTTGGATTTTGATGAGTATGACGACAATCTTAAAGAGGATTGGGCGTGATAACTATGAGTCTTTCTATTCCATCAAAATCAAGCACCCAAGACCCAAAGGTCAAAACGTGAAATGGCGCCCATAATCTCATCCATCTCATTGCTATCCCATCCAAGGAGCCGCACCATTTGATGACATAAAAAGCCCATGTTAGCACTTAACTTAGCACTCAACACATGATCAAATGGTGACTGTTTAAGATAACCCCTCCCCCCCCAACAAAAAAAATGGACATCTTTAGCTCCTATCCATTATTGTAGGAGCTCAAGCCTAGGGCTTAGATCTCCAAGTTACTTAACAATCTTTCCAACCTCTTTAAATGATAGGAGAGCGAATCCAAGGGCCCAAAGCCATTCCAATAGAGGTCCACAACTCAAGATGTGGTTTCTCGACTCATGTAGGACAATATTGTCCTATTCTGAGCGAAGAAGTAATCCATCCATATGGCTGCACCCTATTAGTTCTTTCCTTACCGGAACGTGTGGTCTAGTGTCAAACAAAGTTCCCCTCGAAGTCCCCGTGTTCACTTGCATAGAAAGGCGATATGGGGTAGGTGATCGATGTGTGTAGCTGGATGCGCAAGTGATTTCCAACAAAGAAAGCCAAAACTGGACATAGTAAGTTGGATGTCCCTGACCTTGACATCTCTTCTCTCCTTCAAGTTTGTGTTGCATCATACTTTTCTAGGCGGCATTCCTTTTGGATTGGTCTTTTGTCCTACATATGGCAACCAATTTGTTTTTGTCATCTTAGGTCCATTCGCTCCAACATTGTTATATTGATTGTGGGAAAGCACCACGAGCTTGTGACACTCCTCATGCTAATGCACTCACGATAGTTAAAGCGTGTGTTGGTATAAATTTACGATTTCTTGTGGTTGATGTTGCATGTGCATATATGGCCTCTTTCATTGACGAAAGCAAGCAAGCACCTCAGGCCACATGATAGTTAAATCTATTGGTGGATGTAGGTTTCGTTTGGTTTATGCCACTAGATTTTTAGGAGAGAGACGTAGGGTAAAGAATGAGGACCAGGAAATGAAATGTGCTGCGTTGGTAGGCCATACGACATGCAAGGGATGAAATGCTTTCACATACATCTATACAATACGGTTAGTTTTGGCACTCAGTTGTTGCGATCCATGATGGCACGAGCAACATGAAGATAGGTTTCCGATTCGTGCACTCACTTCTTGCAATAGATAGGCGATGAGATGATGGCGTTTGTTTGTTTAGGACGTGTGCCGTCCCCTTTCTTGTATTTGCATTCCGTGCATGGGTTGACAACTTCTAGCTTCGTACATTTGAGATGAGAGTCATGTGTGTGCTTGGAGGCAAGTGAAGGCGAGAGGAAGGAGTACAATCCATCCGCAAGGGAGGAAGGAAATCGAAATAGAGAGGAACGTTTGGACTGATGGGGCGAGTAAAGGGGAGAAGGGAGAGAGGTGTGCGTTGGGCCATGAGTAATGTAGTGGTGCTTTGAGGGATGGAGCTGAAGAATGAGTGGTGAGAAAATGGAAAGCGGTTGTAGAAAAAGAAGGGGACAATTGAAAAAAAAGGGAAAAGTGAGCGTATGGCTATGACATGGGTTTGGCGTGCGAGAGAGAGGCCAGAAATCCCATACGCGCTGCACTGGAGGGGCGGGATACAAGAGAGGCCATGGCCGCCACGAAGAGCATACTTACCTGGGCGGGGTCGATCGGTGATCAAGAAGGCCGATGGCCTAGGGTCGGCCCCTCCATTGCACTGCCGGACGGGCCGCACCCTAGCATCTCCCCTCTGCGGGAGAGTGCACGTCATAATTTGTGGCAGCGGGGGCTCGCGTTCGCGCGGCCCCCATCCCCAATCTCATTGTGCGAAAGCCAAAGTCGTAGAGATGTGTCGCAGATGATGCTGAAGCTACGGTCCTCGAATTCTTCTTGTCCTGCAATGGACGGAGTACACAGCATTATCGGATCGGAGATGGACGGGGGGTGCCAATGAGTTTTTTGGTGGCTTGCTGCAGCACATCATATATGTGTGTTTTCCTTCGGACTATGATGCCCTCCAGTCCCCCACCTCCCTCTTCTTTCTTTCTGTCTCATGTCCAATGAAGATCACCACCAACGTAGGAAGAACAGCCCAGCCCGCCATGTCCCACACACATAAATGCCTGCCTTCTCCCATCCTTTCACCTCTTCACTCCACCTTCTTGTTTACAGAAGGAAGGTAAAACATCTCCACCTCCATCCATATTCTTGTTCACAGCAGATAAATCTCTCCTCCTAGAGCCTGAGCGTGAAGGCAAAGCAATGTTGATGCCACAATAGGCATCGATGACAAAGATGAGGACTCTTTTCCTTCATGAAGATATATGTGGTTTGTGCCCTTCAAGCACTCTATTCTTTACAACTCCGTGCCCATCAAGCACAAACCACAATGAAACATTAGACATTTAGAAATCTCCCCCAAGGCAGAGCTATACATATACCGAAAATAAGAGAAAAAAAACATGAGGAACATGGCTTCATCTCTTCCTAATGTGTCCAAAATAAACGTATCTCTTGAGAATTGAGGCAAACATATGAGGCGCATGTTCTTGAGCATATAATTCGAGTCCCGCCACACCACTTTCTCATGAACAAAACGATAAACAATGACTTTCGATATGTTCTCAACCTAGACTTGTGATTCTATGCTAACATCACGCATCCACTCCCTTCCTTCAAGCACATATGTTTGTGCATATCCTTTAGCTATGACGCGTGCTTTGCAATCCCATATTTATGGAAACAAGCACTTCTCAAGGTATACATATACATTGCGAGAATAGCAATAGTTGAGGTCTTCCTCATTCTTTATATAGCGAACTCCCTTGACTCTAAAACCTTCTCCTTCCCTCTATGTTAAAAGCTCTAGACATTTCCCTCTCTCTTTAGGACCCACAAGACTTATCTTCTCACACATATCCTCCAACCGACTCCTAACTTGACCCCTTCAAGTTATCAAAGTCTTGCATAGTGTATCTTAATAAATTAGATCGACTCCCTCAACTAATCAAAGCACGGCACACATTATCCCAATGAGATCGAGTAGGCCATATTGCAAGCATAGACCATTTCTAAATATAAAGACTAACTCATCATCTTGAATTGAAGCGAGATATCATGGAGAGCTTTTATGATTTCTACCACACGAATTGTGATGGACTCAATCCCTCTCTTAGCACTCCGTACATTTTGCTTCTCTAGATTTAATTACAGCCCACCAGAACTTCAACTTCGGGGGTCACCAATCTTACATGCGGTCCCGCATCTCATTGTCAAAGCTTTTGCAACGCGAGCGAGTGTCCCATCATCATTGACACCGTATATTTGTGCACATCCTCTAGGTATGACATGTGCTTCGCAATCCCAAATCCAAACGTACACTTCACATTTTGAAGCCCACTCCATGTGATACTTCTTGTATTCGGTAGAAATCGCATCAACTCACGTGCATAAGTCTTATTCATGTCGAGAAACATGGCCCAAGATAACACGTAAGCTATAACAAGCTACGATGGATGAAAATGAAGCAGAAAGAGACGAACTTGATTATGAAATGAGAACTTACATGATAAGCATGGAGCTTGGACCTCAAGGAGAGAGCCTCATGGGGAGTACGTGGATCAATAATAAGAGGTGAAGTGAGGGACAAGAGCCTTGCATGTGGGATAAATCTGATGCATGAGAATACAAAACATTAGAGCACCGTTATCTCAACACCCCTCCTCCGTGTGATGGCCCTTTCGTTTGAAACGTGGGGACCCAGAGACACATGGCATCACTTATTCCATTGGGTTTTTAGATCTAAGGACACATGGGATCCTTAGACATAGCTTGGACACATGGCATCCAAGTGTGGGACATATGGCATCCCTTGGTTTGCATGGACACATGGCATCCATGTGGTATTGGTTCCATGGACACATGGCATCCACAATGTTGGGACCAATGGCAACCCTGGGATCTAGGGACATATGGGATCCCTACACACATATAAAAGACGTTTATGCCCTGTTGATGTTATCATAGTATGCCTTGGATCCATTGATGGGATCTTTGAGTGTCATCCACTTGTTGTAGTTGTTGAAATCCATTGAAGCATTGTTTTTCTTCTTTGCCCCAAGTCATGGATTCAATTCATCTTTGACACATACAAAGAGTACACATGGCTTCAAGATTTCATGGCTTCGACACCATAGGCTTGGGAGACCTGTGTGTACATAGGGAAGGTCCTACCTTCTTTAAAGGAAGGTTGTCTCTAGTCCCTTACAGGAGACTGATGTTTGGTTACAAATAACACGTAGACATAAAATTTAATTACAACCCATAAGCTCAATGCTTCGGGCTTTCTATTGACTATACGGCATCTTCTTGAAATAATCCCTCTACTTGCCTTTTGTATAATGAAAAATGGACCGACTTATAAAAGAAACAACATGCCAGCTTTGGAAGATTCTTGAACTCTCTAAAGCGTTCGTGGTAGAAATAGAAATAGACACCATCTAGGTAAATTCTATTGACATCGATGATGAGCTATTCTTCACTTGGAAGACTAGTCCATTTGATATAATGCTGATTGTCATGGCTTTCGCTCCTTATATCACATTCTTTTCATGAGATTCCTGAAGATGGTTTGGTGCATCTATAATTTGAGTGATAAATCCTTGAATAAAGCCATTGGACCATTCCTCCAATCAATAGCCATGTGTTTGCTCTCTCTCTTTCTCTCTCTCTCTCTCTCTCTCTCTCTCTCTCTCTCTTCTATAAGCTTCTTCATGCAAGCACTATTATTCTTTATGGATTTGGGCATCATTTATAGTATTGGTCGGCTATCATTGCCACTGCATAAGGGATCGCAATAGCTACACATCTAGCAAGAGATGAAGGTATAGGATGAAACCCATATTGTACATTGAAAGCTTGAATCAAGGTAGATATATAGTGGCTTCCACTAGCATGCTCAATGAGGAAGACAAAACCCAGCTAGTGGCCATGAAACTGATGCCATATCCCAACAATGCCTCTATTGTAGAAAGAATTAGATGATCATGAAGCAAGATTCTCTAACACAAATGGACAAAAGAGTGGAACAAAACAAGAGAGGATTTGCACGAAAGACAAAGAAACATGGGCAGGGATAGAGATGATGTTTCTAGAGAAAGCTACCCCTCAACAAGCTCAATATTGCCAACACCTTCATCTTCAAGAATCGCATCTCGAGAGTATATAAACACTCGTGCACTGTTCCATCTCTCTCTATAAATCTTCTGAAGTAGCCATGATTTCTTCATCATTCTTCCATCGCCCTTTGCTAATCTTTGTCACTCTGTGCACTTTCAAGAGCACCTTCAGTATGTAATACCTCTCAAACTATTTCTCATCTTCCCCACAAGATATGGCTGGCAGAAACGTAAAGATTTTGTGTGGTAGTAGATACTATATAAATCTCACTCGTTGATAGAAGATGTTTGCTTCATGTGCATAGTCAATTCATTAGGGGAAAAAAAGAACCCTGCATGGGCCTTTTAGATTAAGGAGTGATTAGTGATGGACCAATGAGAAGAGGGTGGTGGCCACAGTCTAGTACCTCAATCACATAGAGTAGGCCTAGGCTTCCCTTGTTTTTTAGTGGTCAAATCCTTCAAAACAACCATGGAATCATGGTTTTCTAGGCGTGGGTGGTATGAGAGTGCAAGAAAATCAATTGGTACCCTTAGATGGCTTTAAAGATCCAACGGTCCACATCTTTTCGCAAAAGTCAAGGCGGGGATGGTTATTGGCCCTTGGATTCCCCATCAATCGTGTGGCTGGGAATGAGATCCGTTGGGAGAGGGCGCTTCAAAATATCAACCATTCGATTGGCTTGACATCGGACGGCACATGTGATAGCACATTCAAATTCGGCGCCTTTCATTCTTAGCCATGGGATCTGGCTCCTAATCCGACGGCCACAATAACTCCCCAAAAAGTTGAGCACGCACTTGTATGTGATCCATTGGATGAGGCCATGATCGAACGTCTCAAATTTCTGCAGAGCTATGATCAACCCCGTTTGCGGCAAGCCATCCGATCTACCACGCATCCTACGGTGTACATTTTTGCAGAGAGATGATGACAGTCCCGAAATTAGATTTTTGTCCCCACTACCATGCGAATCCGCTGCTGCCGTGGATCTAAAAGATCCGATGGCTAGAAATTGTCTTTGCTCTTCATTCAAAAAGGGACTAATATAAAATCTTTTTTTATTAAGGAATACCACTAGTGGTTTATTATGTCCCCTTCAACTCCAACAAGATTAATTTTAATCCCTAAAAATTAGGGATCCTTACAAGGCCCATGCAAGGCTCACTTTTTCCCCTAATGTGTTGACCTCGTTTGTGATGCTTGCCATCTTTCTTGTTTCGAAGCTTATTTACTAGAGTGAGTGTGGTTATATGCGCTTCACATCAGCACTATGAAAAGCGCAAGAGTAACATACAAATAGTGTAACACATGACAACGTACCTATGCATTTCCAAGATGGATGGAATCAAGAATAGAGATGATTATGATAAAAGAAAAGAAAATCATGCTTAATGAAGAAAGAAGATAGTGCTTAAGAGCGCTTTTATTTATATGATGTGTTATGGGAGGAGGGAGGGATTAAGAGATGAAATGAAGTTATTGATGAAGAGTAAAATCTAAAGACAAAAAAGAGCACTTAACCTATACTTCGATACTATGTTGAGAAACATGGCCCAAGATAACACATAAGCTAAACCAAGCTATGGTGGGATCAAAATAAACTAGAAAGACCATAATGAAATAGAAATGAACTTGATGAAGAGATGGGAACCTACATGACATGCATGGAGCTTGGACCTCAAGCAGAGAGCCTCATGGGGAGTGCATGTATCAATAACAATAGGTGAAGTGAGGGCTTTCTTATATGCACTAGAGGTAAAAGTACCTCCTATGTGGGATAAAATGAGGTTGCATCACAGTGCATTAACAGTTTGTGAGAAGAGCTTTGCATGTCTCTCTCTCTCTCTCTCTTGTACATGACTTTGCTCAATTGTTTGCTTTCTCAATCTTCACAATCATTTGCAAGCTTCCCATGTTATACTAACACACAAATTCATATACATACATACATACACACACACACACATACACACACATATATACACACACACACACACACACACACACACACACACACACACACATATATATATATATATATATATATATATATATATATATATATATATATATATATATATATATATATATATATATATATATATATATATATATATATATATATATATATATATATATATATATATATATATATATTTATACATACATACATACATACATACATACATACATACATACATACATACATACATACATACATACATACATACATGTGTGTGTGTGTTTGCACACATTTATGTATAATCCTTTATGCATTTGAGGTCATCCTTGTTCTTTATGTAACCATTTGATTTGTGTTAAAAGCTTTAGACATTTTGCCCTTTCTTTAGGATCCTATTCCCATATATTGGAACATGCTCTTCTCCAATACCTCTCCATCAAGTCTTAACACTAGTGTTGTACCAAAGCAAGACACTATATTGTCCTTGTTTCTAATAAATAAAAAAATCACACATACTAATCAAATAAAACTTTGAGAAAACCTTAAAGCCCCATAAAGATCTATACCTAGATGCTCTATAGAAAATATATATTTTAAAAAATACAAAATATAGAACTGATCGAATATGGTTGAGAGAAACTATTTTTCTATAAACTTATATATGAGAAGAGAGAAATATCTCCATAAAAAGAATTTTCCTCCTATTGGAATCATTTTCCTAATGTTAATTTGTTGTCATATAATCATTTAAGACAAGTCCTGGGAACTAGAAAAATCATTTTTATAATTAAAAATTAGTGCAATATAGGGTGCTCATTATTTAGTTATACACTTAAGCAACCTTCTATATCATATTGATTCATAAAAACACTAAAATGGTTTGCGTTTGATTTAAAAACCATCATATAGTAGCATAAAGATATGCTACATGTCTTTGATTCAATAATTTTGTATGTATCTCACATACCAATGAAAATCTTAATATTTCATTGCCAATAGCCATAATCCTCTCTATCAAGAATAACACTTCATCCTAAAAAATTAGGTTTTCTCAATGATATAAGGTATATATTATGCATCAAAATAATTCTATAAACATTATAAACTACTTTATATTGAAAAAACTAGCATGTTAACTTTAATCATGTACCATATGCAATTTTTCCTCATAAAATGACCTTTTCTTAACGTAGAAAAACAGTGGT
The DNA here is from genome assembly GCA_020310875.1 of Ceratopteris richardii. Taxonomy (NCBI): domain Eukaryota; kingdom Viridiplantae; phylum Streptophyta; class Polypodiopsida; order Polypodiales; family Pteridaceae; genus Ceratopteris; species Ceratopteris richardii. Next base: position 111,860 of record MU260975.1, read on the forward strand.
ATTGTTTAACTTGAAGAAACGACATAGAAATTGGACTCCTATGGTTGTCAAAAAAATATTTCTAGATGTAATAATATCAAATAGTATTTTTATAATAAAAAATGATACATATTCATACCATCACTTTGCAAAATAATTCATAGATGATAAGACTACCATATCACAAATGAGACTTATTTTATGCCATAAACCTAGTAAAACTCATTACAAATCTCTAATTATGGATAGAAATATGTTGACTTGTATAAAATAAAATATTTTATTGCATTTAGACCAATGAAAATTACGAGATCATGAGTTTAATAAAAAATAATCACTAACTTACATCAGTGTAATTTCTCTGCTAGTATTGAAATTAGCATCATAAAATTAGTGAATAAATATTAATTTTTATATATTTTAATAAAAGCTATATTTTTCCAAAAATATTCAACCCTTATGTTGCATAGTTACATTTATAGATGGTTCCTTCTAGTAATCTAAAAAATTCATCAAACATTGTCTCTTTTTCAAGACACTAAAGTGTCCAAGTACAACACTGGTGTTAACTTGACTCCTTCAAGCCATCAAAGTCTTGCGAAGTTTATCTGGTCTTAGTTCGACTCCTTCAACTAACTGAAGTCTGACACAAACTGCCTTGATTGTGACTAATGAGATTGAGTGGATCATATTAAAAGCCTAGATCATTTGTAGACATAAAGAATGAGTCGCAATCTTGCTTTCTCATGAAAATTAAGGTAAAATCATGGAGAGTCTCTATGATTTGTACCACACCAAGTGTAGACACATTTCCTGTCTAGTCACTCCGTAATTATGGTTCAAATCAAATTCCCTATACATTCTATCAAAATTTGACAAACATTGTAAGTGATAGCACCACCGATCCAACTTGTGGGGATACACAAAAAGATTCAATCCATATATTTGCTCATCTACTCTTTTGCAAGTCTTGTCTTGCTGTTGTTGTGCCATATTATTCGGAAACTCTTTTGTTCCTCTAGGAATTCATGGTCTCCACTGATTAGTCCTCATAGTCCTCTTCTCATCAATGAATCTTCTTTTTCATAGTGCATTATATGTGGGTTGTGTTTCTTCGTGTTTTCACTAGTTGTTTACATTGTGTTGTTGTCCACCCTACTTTTGAGGCTATTCATTTACCCTGAAGTTCTTCTACCAAAAAGTGTGCATAAAATCTAGAAGATATTTGGTCATTCTCGGTCATTGATCAATGTTGTAAACAGGGCATATGAAAGTTTTCGAAATGGTTTGACCATGTTTCATATCATGTGGTAATACACCCAATCCTTCAACTATGTTAGAGTCTCGAAACTCTTTTAGTACATTCTCCTCAAAAGATTATAGATCCCTGTAGAAACTAATACATACAAAGTACCACCATAATCTCAATCCATAGGAATGACATGATGTCCATTTTCACAATAGGGCAAGTAGTCCATTAGCTTGCGTGCATGGGACAAGGGAAGGACAACCAAGCTACTTTTCTCTGGTACCAACTTAAGGTCATTTGCTAGGTTGTTGAATGATTTTGTATGATGGATAGATGTCCACATTATGGGGCTCTGAAGGACTATCCGTTTTGAGGTCCATGGGATAAAATCACGCAGAGTTCATTAGCAACGCACATCATTGAGGTTTTTCTCATAAGATACAAGCACCTACACAAGCTCACATGATCCACATAGTCATTACGTCCATCACATACCCAATTTGTGAGGTCTTTGGAAAGTCTTTGATTTGGTATTGCGCCGTCTTGGTTGCATCTCCAAGTATGCGTGTACATCGATAAAATCGATCTCTTGAATGGGGATCTATGAGGTCCTCTAGGACCGGTTCATTAACCGAAGGTATGCTTTAAGTATCTTTTACTTGAAATTCTCTATGGAGTTTACTATGTGTGTTGCTTCCCATTGATTCTATTAGGTCAATAGTTGATTTGAGAAATCCTAATGAGAAGGGAAGGACTTGCACTCAGTACTCGAGGACACATGTTCATTAGATTTCCTAATGAGAAGGGAAGGACTTGCACTCAGTACTCGAGGACACATGTTCATACATGCATTCCACAGGAAAGGTCTTGACTTGGAGTTGGATTTTGATGAGTATGACGACAATCTTAAAGAGGATTGGGCGTGATAACTATGAGTCTTTCTATTCCATCAAAATCAAGCACCCAAGACCCAAAGGTCAAAACGTGAAATGGCGCCCATAATCTCATCCATCTCATTGCTATCCCATCCAAGGAGCCGCACCATTTGATGACATAAAAAGCCCATGTTAGCACTTAACTTAGCACTCAACACATGATCAAATGGTGACTGTTTAAGATAACCCCTCCCCCCCCAACAAAAAAAATGGACATCTTTAGCTCCTATCCATTATTGTAGGAGCTCAAGCCTAGGGCTTAGATCTCCAAGTTACTTAACAATCTTTCCAACCTCTTTAAATGATAGGAGAGCGAATCCAAGGGCCCAAAGCCATTCCAATAGAGGTCCACAACTCAAGATGTGGTTTCTCGACTCATGTAGGACAATATTGTCCTATTCTGAGCGAAGAAGTAATCCATCCATATGGCTGCACCCTATTAGTTCTTTCCTTACCGGAACGTGTGGTCTAGTGTCAAACAAAGTTCCCCTCGAAGTCCCCGTGTTCACTTGCATAGAAAGGCGATATGGGGTAGGTGATCGATGTGTGTAGCTGGATGCGCAAGTGATTTCCAACAAAGAAAGCCAAAACTGGACATAGTAAGTTGGATGTCCCTGACCTTGACATCTCTTCTCTCCTTCAAGTTTGTGTTGCATCATACTTTTCTAGGCGGCATTCCTTTTGGATTGGTCTTTTGTCCTACATATGGCAACCAATTTGTTTTTGTCATCTTAGGTCCATTCGCTCCAACATTGTTATATTGATTGTGGGAAAGCACCACGAGCTTGTGACACTCCTCATGCTAATGCACTCACGATAGTTAAAGCGTGTGTTGGTATAAATTTACGATTTCTTGTGGTTGATGTTGCATGTGCATATATGGCCTCTTTCATTGACGAAAGCAAGCAAGCACCTCAGGCCACATGATAGTTAAATCTATTGGTGGATGTAGGTTTCGTTTGGTTTATGCCACTAGATTTTTAGGAGAGAGACGTAGGGTAAAGAATGAGGACCAGGAAATGAAATGTGCTGCGTTGGTAGGCCATACGACATGCAAGGGATGAAATGCTTTCACATACATCTATACAATACGGTTAGTTTTGGCACTCAGTTGTTGCGATCCATGATGGCACGAGCAACATGAAGATAGGTTTCCGATTCGTGCACTCACTTCTTGCAATAGATAGGCGATGAGATGATGGCGTTTGTTTGTTTAGGACGTGTGCCGTCCCCTTTCTTGTATTTGCATTCCGTGCATGGGTTGACAACTTCTAGCTTCGTACATTTGAGATGAGAGTCATGTGTGTGCTTGGAGGCAAGTGAAGGCGAGAGGAAGGAGTACAATCCATCCGCAAGGGAGGAAGGAAATCGAAATAGAGAGGAACGTTTGGACTGATGGGGCGAGTAAAGGGGAGAAGGGAGAGAGGTGTGCGTTGGGCCATGAGTAATGTAGTGGTGCTTTGAGGGATGGAGCTGAAGAATGAGTGGTGAGAAAATGGAAAGCGGTTGTAGAAAAAGAAGGGGACAATTGAAAAAAAAGGGAAAAGTGAGCGTATGGCTATGACATGGGTTTGGCGTGCGAGAGAGAGGCCAGAAATCCCATACGCGCTGCACTGGAGGGGCGGGATACAAGAGAGGCCATGGCCGCCACGAAGAGCATACTTACCTGGGCGGGGTCGATCGGTGATCAAGAAGGCCGATGGCCTAGGGTCGGCCCCTCCATTGCACTGCCGGACGGGCCGCACCCTAGCATCTCCCCTCTGCGGGAGAGTGCACGTCATAATTTGTGGCAGCGGGGGCTCGCGTTCGCGCGGCCCCCATCCCCAATCTCATTGTGCGAAAGCCAAAGTCGTAGAGATGTGTCGCAGATGATGCTGAAGCTACGGTCCTCGAATTCTTCTTGTCCTGCAATGGACGGAGTACACAGCATTATCGGATCGGAGATGGACGGGGGGTGCCAATGAGTTTTTTGGTGGCTTGCTGCAGCACATCATATATGTGTGTTTTCCTTCGGACTATGATGCCCTCCAGTCCCCCACCTCCCTCTTCTTTCTTTCTGTCTCATGTCCAATGAAGATCACCACCAACGTAGGAAGAACAGCCCAGCCCGCCATGTCCCACACACATAAATGCCTGCCTTCTCCCATCCTTTCACCTCTTCACTCCACCTTCTTGTTTACAGAAGGAAGGTAAAACATCTCCACCTCCATCCATATTCTTGTTCACAGCAGATAAATCTCTCCTCCTAGAGCCTGAGCGTGAAGGCAAAGCAATGTTGATGCCACAATAGGCATCGATGACAAAGATGAGGACTCTTTTCCTTCATGAAGATATATGTGGTTTGTGCCCTTCAAGCACTCTATTCTTTACAACTCCGTGCCCATCAAGCACAAACCACAATGAAACATTAGACATTTAGAAATCTCCCCCAAGGCAGAGCTATACATATACCGAAAATAAGAGAAAAAAAACATGAGGAACATGGCTTCATCTCTTCCTAATGTGTCCAAAATAAACGTATCTCTTGAGAATTGAGGCAAACATATGAGGCGCATGTTCTTGAGCATATAATTCGAGTCCCGCCACACCACTTTCTCATGAACAAAACGATAAACAATGACTTTCGATATGTTCTCAACCTAGACTTGTGATTCTATGCTAACATCACGCATCCACTCCCTTCCTTCAAGCACATATGTTTGTGCATATCCTTTAGCTATGACGCGTGCTTTGCAATCCCATATTTATGGAAACAAGCACTTCTCAAGGTATACATATACATTGCGAGAATAGCAATAGTTGAGGTCTTCCTCATTCTTTATATAGCGAACTCCCTTGACTCTAAAACCTTCTCCTTCCCTCTATGTTAAAAGCTCTAGACATTTCCCTCTCTCTTTAGGACCCACAAGACTTATCTTCTCACACATATCCTCCAACCGACTCCTAACTTGACCCCTTCAAGTTATCAAAGTCTTGCATAGTGTATCTTAATAAATTAGATCGACTCCCTCAACTAATCAAAGCACGGCACACATTATCCCAATGAGATCGAGTAGGCCATATTGCAAGCATAGACCATTTCTAAATATAAAGACTAACTCATCATCTTGAATTGAAGCGAGATATCATGGAGAGCTTTTATGATTTCTACCACACGAATTGTGATGGACTCAATCCCTCTCTTAGCACTCCGTACATTTTGCTTCTCTAGATTTAATTACAGCCCACCAGAACTTCAACTTCGGGGGTCACCAATCTTACATGCGGTCCCGCATCTCATTGTCAAAGCTTTTGCAACGCGAGCGAGTGTCCCATCATCATTGACACCGTATATTTGTGCACATCCTCTAGGTATGACATGTGCTTCGCAATCCCAAATCCAAACGTACACTTCACATTTTGAAGCCCACTCCATGTGATACTTCTTGTATTCGGTAGAAATCGCATCAACTCACGTGCATAGTCTTATTCATGTCGAGAAACATGGCCCAAGATAACACGTAAGCTATAACAAGCTACGATGGATGAAAATGAAGCAGAAAGAGACGAACTTGATTATGAAATGAGAACTTACATGATAAGCATGGAGCTTGGACCTCAAGGAGAGAGCCTCATGGGGAGTACGTGGATCAATAATAAGAGGTGAAGTGAGGGACAAGAGCCTTGCATGTGGGATAAATCTGATGCATGAGAATACAAAACATTAGAGCACCGTTATCTCAACACCCCTCCTCCGTGTGATGGCCCTTTCGTTTGAAACGTGGGGACCCAGAGACACATGGCATCACTTATTCCATTGGGTTTTTAGATCTAAGGACACATGGGATCCTTAGACATAGCTTGGACACATGGCATCCAAGTGTGGGACATATGGCATCCCTTGGTTTGCATGGACACATGGCATCCATGTGGTATTGGTTCCATGGACACATGGCATCCACAATGTTGGGACCAATGGCAACCCTGGGATCTAGGGACATATGGGATCCCTACACACATATAAAAGACGTTTATGCCCTGTTGATGTTATCATAGTATGCCTTGGATCCATTGATGGGATCTTTGAGTGTCATCCACTTGTTGTAGTTGTTGAAATCCATTGAAGCATTGTTTTTCTTCTTTGCCCCAAGTCATGGATTCAATTCATCTTTGACACATACAAAGAGTACACATGGCTTCAAGATTTCATGGCTTCGACACCATAGGCTTGGGAGACCTGTGTGTACATAGGGAAGGTCCTACCTTCTTTAAAGGAAGGTTGTCTCTAGTCCCTTACAGGAGACTGATGTTTGGTTACAAATAACACGTAGACATAAAATTTAATTACAACCCATAAGCTCAATGCTTCGGGCTTTCTATTGACTATACGGCATCTTCTTGAAATAATCCCTCTACTTGCCTTTTGTATAATGAAAAATGGACCGACTTATAAAAGAAACAACATGCCAGCTTTGGAAGATTCTTGAACTCTCTAAAGCGTTCGTGGTAGAAATAGAAATAGACACCATCTAGGTAAATTCTATTGACATCGATGATGAGCTATTCTTCACTTGGAAGACTAGTCCATTTGATATAATGCTGATTGTCATGGCTTTCGCTCCTTATATCACATTCTTTTCATGAGATTCCTGAAGATGGTTTGGTGCATCTATAATTTGAGTGATAAATCCTTGAATAAAGCCATTGGACCATTCCTCCAATCAATAGCCATGTGTTTGCTCTCTCTCTTTCTCTCTCTCTCTCTCTCTCTCTCTCTCTCTCTCTTCTATAAGCTTCTTCATGCAAGCACTATTATTCTTTATGGATTTGGGCATCATTTATAGTATTGGTCGGCTATCATTGCCACTGCATAAGGGATCGCAATAGCTACACATCTAGCAAGAGATGAAGGTATAGGATGAAACCCATATTGTACATTGAAAGCTTGAATCAAGGTAGATATATAGTGGCTTCCACTAGCATGCTCAATGAGGAAGACAAAACCCAGCTAGTGGCCATGAAACTGATGCCATATCCCAACAATGCCTCTATTGTAGAAAGAATTAGATGATCATGAAGCAAGATTCTCTAACACAAATGGACAAAAGAGTGGAACAAAACAAGAGAGGATTTGCACGAAAGACAAAGAGACATGGGCAGGGATAGAGATGATGTTTCTAGAGAAAGCTACCCCTCAACAAGCTCAATATTGCCAACACCTTCATCTTCAAGAATCGCATCTCGAGAGTATATAAACATTTAAAGATCCAACGGTCCACATCTTTTCGCAAAAGTCAAGGCGGGGATGGTTATTGGCCCTTGGATTCCCCATCAATCGTGTGGCTGGGAATGAGATCCGTTGGGAGAGGGCGCTTCAAAATATCAACCATTCGATTGGCTTGACATCGGACGGCACATGTGATAGCACATTCAAATTCGGCGCCTTTCATTCTTAGCCATGGGATCTGGCTCCTAATCCGACGGCCACAATAACTCCCCAAAAAGTTGAGCACGCACTTGTATGTGATCCATTGGATGAGGCCATGATCGAACGTCTCAAATTTCTGCAGAGCTATGATCAACCCCGTTTGCGGCAAGCCATCCGATCTACCACGCATCCTACGGTGTACATTTTTGCAGAGAGATGATGACAGTCCCGAAATCAGATTTTTGTCCCCACTACCATGCGAATCCGCTGCTGCCGTGGATCTAAAAGATCCGATGGCTAGAAATTGTCTTTGCTCTTCATTCAAAAAGGGACTAATATAAAATCTTTTTTTATTAAGGAATACCACTAGTGGTTTATTATGTCCCCTTCAACTCCAACAAGATTAATTTTAATCCCTAAAAATTAGGGATCCTTACAAGGCCCATGCAAGGCTCACTTTTTCCCCTAATGTGTTGACCTCGTTTGTGATGCTTGCCATCTTTCTTGTTTCGAAGCTTATTTACTAGAGTGAGTGTGGTTATATGCGCTTCACATCAGCACTATGAAAAGCGCAAGAGTAACATACAAATAGTGTAACACATGACAACGTACCTATGCATTTCCAAGATAGATGGAATCAAGAATAGAGATGATTATGATAAAAGAAAAGAAAATCATGCTTAATGAAGAAAGAAGATAGTGCTTAAGAGCACTTTTATTTATATGATGTGTTATGGGAGGAGGGAGGGATTAAGAGATGAAATGAAGTTATTGATGAAGAGTAAAATCTAAAGACAAAAAAGAGCACTTAACCTATACTTCGATACTATGTTGAGAAACATGGCCCAAGATAACACATAAGCTAAACCAAGCTATGGTGGGATCAAAATAAACTAGAAAGACCATAATGAAATAGAAATGAACTTGATGAAGAGATGGGAACCTACATGACACGCATGGAGCTTGGACCTCAAGCAGAGAGCCTCATGGGGAGTGCATGTATCAATAACAATAGGTGAAGTGAGGGCTTTCTTATATGCACTAGAGGTAAAAGTACCTCCTATGTGGGATAAAATGAGGTTGCATCACAGTGCATTAACAGTTTGTGAGAAGAGCTTTGCATGTCTCTCTCTCTCTCTCTCTCTTGTACATGACTTTGCTCAATTGTTTGCTTTCTCAATCTTCACAATCATTTGCAAGCTTCCCATGTTATACTAACACACAAATTCATATACATACATACATACACACACACACACATACACACACATATATACACACACAAACACACACACACACACACACACACACACATATATATATATATATATATATATATATATATATATATATATATATATATATATATATATACATACATACATACATACATACATACATACATACATACATACATACATACATACATACATACATACATACATACATACATACATACATACATACATACATACATGTGTGTGTGTGTTTGCACACATTTATGTATAATCCTTTATGCATTTGAGGTCATCCTTGTTCTTTATGTAACCATTTGATTTGTGTTAAAAGCTTTAGACATTTTGCCCTTTCTTTAGGATCCTATTCCCATATATTGGAACATGCTCTTCTCCAATACCTCTCCATCAAGTCTTAACACTAGTGTTGTACCAAAGCAAGACACTATATTGTCCTTGTTTCTAATAAATAAAAAAATCACACATACTAATCAAATAAAACTTTGAGAAAACCTTAAAGCCCCATAAAGATCTATACCTAGATGCTCTATAGAAAATATATATTTTAAAAAATACAAAATATAGAAATGATCGAATATGGTTGAGAGAAACTATTTTTCTATAAACTTATATATGAGAAGAGAGAAATATCTCCATAAAAAGAATTTTCCTCCTATTGGAATCATTTTCCTAATGTTAATTTGTTGTCATATAATCATTTAAGACAAGTCCTGGGAACTAGAAAAATCATTTTTATAATTAAAAATTAGTGCAATATAGGGTGCTCATTATTTAGTTATACACTTAAGCAACCTTCTATATCATATTGATTCATAAAAACACTAAAATGGTTTGCGTTTGATTTAAAAACCATCATATAGTAGCATAAAGATATGCTACATGTCTTTGATTCAATAATTTTGTATGTATCTCACATACCAATGAAAATCTTAATATTTCATTGCCAATAGCCATAATCCTCTCTATCAAGAATAACACTTCATCCTAAAAAATTAGGTTTTCTCAATGATATAAGGTATATATTATGCATCAAAATAATTCTATAAACATTATAAACTACTTTATATTGAAAAAACTAGCATGTTAACTTTAATCATGTACCATATGCAATTTTTCCTCATAAAATGACCTTTTCTTAACGTAGAAAAACAGTGGTATTGTTTAACTTGAAGAAACGACATAGAAATTGGACTCCTATGGTTGTCAAAAAAATATTTCTAGATGTAATAATATCAAATAGTATTTTTATAATAAAAAATGATACATATTCATACCATCACTTTGCAAAATAATTCATAGATGATAAGACTACCATATCACAAATGAGACTTATTTTATGCCATAAACCTAGTAAAACTCATTACAAATCTCTAATTATGGATAGAAATATGTTGACTTGTATAAAATAAAATATTTTATTGCATTTAGACCAATGAAAATTACGAGATCATGAGTTTCATAAAAAATAATCACTAACTTACATCAGTGTAATTTCTCTGCTAGTATTGAAATTAGCATCATAAAATTAGTGAATAAATATTAATTTTTATATATTTTAATAAAAGCTATAATTTTCCAAAAATATTCAACCCTTATGTTGCATAGTTACATTTATAGATGGTTCCTTCTAGTAATCTAAAAAATTCATCAAACATTGTCTCTTTTTCAAGACACTAAAGTGTCCAAGTACAACACTGGTGTTAACTTGACTCCTTCAAGCCATCAAAGTCTTGCGAAGTTTATCTGGTCTTAGTTCGACTCCTTCAACTAACTGAAGTCTGACACAAACTGCCTTGATTGTGACTAATGAGATTGAGTGGATCATATTAAAAGCCTAGATCATTTGTAGACATAAAGAATGAGTCGCAATCTTGCTTTCTCATGAAAATTAAGGTAAAATCATGGAGAGTCTCTATGATTTGTACCACACCAAGTGTAGACACATTTCCTGTCTAGTCACTCCGTAATTATGGTTCAAATCAAATTCCCTATACATTCTATCAAAATTTGACAAACATTGTAAGTGATAGCACCACCGATCCAACTTGTGGGGATACACAAAAAGATTCAATCCATATATTTGCTCATCTACTCTTTTGCAAGTCTTGTCTTGCTGTTGTTGTGCCATATTATTCGGAAACTCTTTTGTTCCTCTAGGAATTCATGGTCTCCACTGATTAGTCCTCATAGTCCTCTTCTCATCAATGAATCTTCTTTTTCATAGTGCATTATATGTGGGTTGTGTTTCTTCGTGTTTTCACTAGTTGTTTACATTGTGTTGTTGTCCACCCTACTTTTGAGGCTATTCATTTACCCTGAAGTTCTTCTACCAAAAAGTGTGCATAAAATCTAGAAGATATTTGGTCATTCTCGGTCATTGATCAATGTTGTAAACAGGGCATATGAAAGTTTTCGAAATGGTTTGACCATGTTTCATATCATGTGGTAATACACCCAATCCTTCAACTATGTTAGAGTCTCGAAACTCTTTTAGTACATTCTCCTCAAAAGATTATAGATCCCTGTAGAAACTAATACATACAAAGTACCACCATAATCTCAATCCATAGGAATGACATGATGTCCATTTTCACAATAGGGCAAGTAGTCCATTAGCTTGCGTGCATGGGACAAGGGAAGGACAACCAAGCTACTTTTCTCTGGTACCAACTTAAGGTCATTTGCTAGGTTGTTGAATGATTTTGTATGATGGATAGATGTCCACATTATGGGGCTCTGAAGGACTATCCGTTTTGAGGTCCATGGGATAAAATCACGCAGAGTTCATTAGCAACGCACATCATTGAGGTTTTTCTCATAAGATACAAGCACCTACACAAGCTCACATGATCCACATAGTCATTACGTCCATCACATACCCAATTTGTGAGGTCTTTGGAAAGTCTTTGATTTGGTATTGCGCCGTCTTGGTTGCATCTCCAAGTATGCGTGTACATCGATAAAATCGATCTCTTGAATGGGGATCTATGAGGTCCTCTAGGACCGGTTCATTAACCGAAGGTATGCTTTAAGTATCTTTTACTTGAAATTCTCTATGGAGTTTACTATGTGTGTTGCTTCCCATTGATTCTATTAGGTCAATAGTTGATTTGAGAAATCCTAATGAGAAGGGAAGGACTTGCACTCAGTACTCGAGGACACATGTTCATTAGATTTCCTAATGAGAAGGGAAGGACTTGCACTCAGTACTCGAGGACACATGTTCATACATGCATTCCACAGGAAAGGTCTTGACTTGGAGTTGGATTTTGATGAGTATGACGACAATCTTAAAGAGGATTGGGCGTGATAACTATGAGTCTTTCTATTCCATCAAAATCAAGCACCCAAGACCCAAAGGTCAAAACGTGAAATGGCGCCCATAATCTCATCCATCTCATTGCTATCCCATCCAAGGAGCCGCACCATTTGATGACATAAAAAGCCCATGTTAGCACTTAACTTAGCACTCAACACATGATCAAATGGTGACTGTTTAAGATAACCCCTCCCCCCCCAACAAAAAAAATGGACATCTTTAGCTCCTATCCATTATTGTAGGAGCTCAAGCCTAGGGCTTAGATCTCCAAGTTACTTAACAATCTTTCCAACCTCTTTAAATGATAGGAGAGCGAATCCAAGGGCCCAAAGCCATTCCAATAGAGGTCCACAACTCAAGATGTGGTTTCTCGACTCATGTAGGACAATATTGTCCTATTCTGAGCGAAGAAGTAATCCATCCATATGGCTGCACCCTATTAGTTCTTTCCTTACCGGAACGTGTGGTCTAGTGTCAAACAAAGTTCCCCTCGAAGTCCCCGTGTTCACTTGCATAGAAAGGCGATATGGGGTAGGTGATCGATGTGTGTAGCTGGATGCGCAAGTGATTTCCAACAAAGAAAGCCAAAACTGGACATAGTAAGTTGGATGTCCCTGACCTTGACATCTCTTCTCTCCTTCAAGTTTGTGTTGCATCATACTTTTCTAGGCGGCATTCCTTTTGGATTGGTCTTTTGTCCTACATATGGCAACCAATTTGTTTTTGTCATCTTAGGTCCATTCGCTCCAACATTGTTATATTGATTGTGGGAAAGCACCACGAGCTTGTGACACTCCTCATGCTAATGCACTCACGATAGTTAAAGCGTGTGTTGGTATAAATTTACGATTTCTTGTGGTTGATGTTGCATGTGCATATATGGCCTCTTTCATTGACGAAAGCAAGCAAGCACCTCAGGCCACATGATAGTTAAATCTATTGGTGGATGTAGGTTTCGTTTGGTTTATGCCACTAGATTTTTAGGAGAGAGACGTAGGGTAAAGAATGAGGACCAGGAAATGAAATGTGCTGCGTTGGTAGGCCATACGACATGCAAGGGATGAAATGCTTTCACATACATCTATACAATACGGTTAGTTTTGGCACTCAGTTGTTGCGATCCATGATGGCACGAGCAACATGAAGATAGGTTTCCGATTCGTGCACTCACTTCTTGCAATAGATAGGCGATGAGATGATGGCGTTTGTTTGTTTAGGACGTGTGCCGTCCCCTTTCTTGTATTTGCATTCCGTGCATGGGTTGACAACTTCTAGCTTCGTACATTTGAGATGAGAGTCATGTGTGTGCTTGGAGGCAAGTGAAGGCGAGAGGAAGGAGTACAATCCATCCGCAAGGGAGGAAGGAAATCGAAATAGAGAGGAACGTTTGGACTGATGGGGCGAGTAAAGGGGAGAAGGGAGAGAGGTGTGCGTTGGGCCATGAGTAATGTAGTGGTGCTTTGAGGGATGGAGCTGAAGAATGAGTGGTGAGAAAATGGAAAGCGGTTGTAGAAAAAGAAGGGGACAATTGAAAAAAAAGGGAAAAGTGAGCGTATGGCTATGACATGGGTTTGGCGTGCGAGAGAGAGGCCAGAAATCCCATACGCGCTGCACTGGAGGGGCGGGATACAAGAGAGGCCATGGCCGCCACGAAGAGCATACTTACCTGGGCGGGGTCGATCGGTGATCAAGAAGGCCGATGGCCTAGGGTCGGCCCCTCCATTGCACTGCCGGACGGGCCGCACCCTAGCATCTCCCCTCTGCGGGAGAGTGCACGTCATAATTTGTGGCAGCGGGGGCTCGCGTTCGCGCGGCCCCCATCCCCAATCTCATTGTGCGAAAGCCAAAGTCGTAGAGATGTGTCGCAGATGATGCTGAAGCTACGGTCCTCGAATTCTTCTTGTCCTGCAATGGACGGAGTACACAGCATTATCGGATCGGAGATGGACGGGGGGTGCCAATGAGTTTTTTGGTGGCTTGCTGCAGCACATCATATATGTGTGTTTTCCTTCGGACTATGATGCCCTCCAGTCCCCCACCTCCCTCTTCTTTCTTTCTGTCTCATGTCCAATGAAGATCACCACCAACGTAGGAAGAACAGCCCAGCCCGCCATGTCCCACACACATAAATGCCTGCCTTCTCCCATCCTTTCACCTCTTCACTCCACCTTCTTGTTTACAGAAGGAAGGTAAAACATCTCCACCTCCATCCATATTCTTGTTCACAGCAGATAAATCTCTCCTCCTAGAGCCTGAGCGTGAAGGCAAAGCAATGTTGATGCCACAATAGGCATCGATGACAAAGATGAGGACTCTTTTCCTTCATGAAGATATATGTGGTTTGTGCCCTTCAAGCACTCTATTCTTTACAACTCCGTGCCCATCAAGCACAAACCACAATGAAACATTAGACATTTAGAAATCTCCCCCAAGGCAGAGCTATACATATACCGAAAATAAGAGAAAAAAAACATGAGGAACATGGCTTCATCTCTTCCTAATGTGTCCAAAATAAACGTATCTCTTGAGAATTGAGGCAAACATATGAGGCGCATGTTCTTGAGCATATAATTCGAGTCCCGCCACACCACTTTCTCATGAACAAAACGATAAACAATGACTTTCGATATGTTCTCAACCTAGACTTGTGATTCTATGCTAACATCACGCATCCACTCCCTTCCTTCAAGCACATATGTTTGTGCATATCCTTTAGCTATGACGCGTGCTTTGCAATCCCATATTTATGGAAACAAGCACTTCTCAAGGTATACATATACATTGCGAGAATAGCAATAGTTGAGGTCTTCCTCATTCTTTATATAGCGAACTCCCTTGACTCTAAAACCTTCTCCTTCCCTCTATGTTAAAAGCTCTAGACATTTCCCTCTCTCTTTAGGACCCACAAGACTTATCTTCTCACACATATCCTCCAACCGACTCCTAACTTGACCCCTTCAAGTTATCAAAGTCTTGCATAGTGTATCTTAATAAATTAGATCGACTCCCTCAACTAATCAAAGCACGGCACACATTATCCCAATGAGATCGAGTAGGCCATATTGCAAGCATAGACCATTTCTAAATATAAAGACTAACTCATCATCTTGAATTGAAGCGAGATATCATGGAGAGCTTTTATGATTTCTACCACACGAATTGTGATGGACTCAATCCCTCTCTTAGCACTCCGTACATTTTGCTTCTCTAGATTTAATTACAGCCCACCAGAACTTCAACTTCGGGGGTCACCAATCTTACATGCGGTCCCGCATCTCATTGTCAAAGCTTTTGCAACGCGAGCGAGTGTCCCATCATCATTGACACCGTATATTTGTGCACATCCTCTAGGTATGACATGTGCTTCGCAATCCCAAATCCAAACGTACACTTCACATTTTGAAGCCCACTCCATGTGATACTTCTTGTATTCGGTAGAAATCGCATCAACTCACGTGCATAAGTCTTATTCATGTCGAGAAACATGGCCCAAGATAACACGTAAGCTATAACAAGCTACGATGGATGAAAATGAAGCAGAAAGAGACGAACTTGATTATGAAATGAGAACTTACATGATAAGCATGGAGCTTGGACCTCAAGGAGAGAGCCTCATGGGGAGTACGTGGATCAATAATAAGAGGTGAAGTGAGGGACAAGAGCCTTGCATGTGGGATAAATCTGATGCATGAGAATACAAAACATTAGAGCACCGTTATCTCAACACCCCTCCTCCGTGTGATGGCCCTTTCGTTTGAAACGTGGGGACCCAGAGACACATGGCATCACTTATTCCATTGGGTTTTTAGATCTAAGGACACATGGGATCCTTAGACATAGCTTGGACACATGGCATCCAAGTGTGGGACATACGGCATCCCTTGGTTTGCATGGACACATGGCATCCATGTGGTATTGGTTCCATGGACACATGGCATCCACAATGTTGGGACCAATGGCAACCCTGGGATCTAGGGACATATGGGATCCCTACACACATATAAAAGACGTTTATGCCCTGTTGATGTTATCATAGTATGCCTTGGATCCATTGATGGGATCTTTGAGTGTCATCCACTTGTTGTAGTTGTTGAAATCCATTGAAGCATTGTTTTTCTTCTTTGCCCCAAGTCATGGATTCAATTCATCTTTGACACATACAAAGAGTACACATGGCTTCAAGATTTCATGGCTTCGACACCATAGGCTTGGGAGACCTGTGTGTACATAGGGAAGGTCCTACCTTCTTTAAAGGAAGGTTGTCTCTAGTCCCTTACAGGAGACTGATGTTTGGTTACAAATAACACGTAGACATAAAATTTAATTACAACCCATAAGCTCAATGCTTCGGGCTTTCTATTGACTATACGGCATCTTCTTGAAATAATCCCTCTACTTGCCTTTTGTATAATGAAAAATGGACCGACTTATAAAAGAAACAACATGCCAGCTTTGGAAGATTCTTGAACTCTCTAAAGCGTTCGTGGTAGAAATAGAAATAGACACCATCTAGGTAAATTCTATTGACATCGATGATGAGCTATTCTTCACTTGGAAGACTAGTCCATTTGATATAATGCTGATTGTCATGGCTTTCGCTCCTTATATCACATTCTTTTCATGAGATTCCTGAAGATGGTTTGGTGCATCTATAATTTGAGTGATAAATCCTTGAATAAAGCCATTGGACCATTCCTCCAATCAATAGCCATGTGTTTGCTCTCTCTCTTTCTCTCTCTCTCTCTCTCTCTCTCTCTCTCTCTCTCTTCTATAAGCTTCTTCATGCAAGCACTATTATTCTTTATGGATTTGGGCATCATTTATAGTATTGGTCGGCTATCATTGCCACTGCATAAGGGATCGCAATAGCTACACATCTAGCAAGAGATGAAGGTATAGGATGAAACCCATATTGTACATTGAAAGCTTGAATCAAGGTAGATATATAGTGGCTTCCACTAGCATGCTCAATGAGGAAGACAAAACCCAGCTAGTGGCCATGAAACTGATGCCATATCCCAACAATGCCTCTATTGTAGAAAGAATTAGATGATCATGAAGCAAGATTCTCTAACACAAATGGACAAAAGAGTGGAACAAAACAAGAGAGGATTTGCACGAAAGACAAAGAGACATGGGCAGGGATAGAGATGATGTTTCTAGAGAAAGCTACCCCTCAACAAGCTCAATATTGCCAACACCTTCATCTTCAAGAATCGCATCTCGAGAGTATATAAACACTCGTGCACTGTTCCATCTCTCTCTATAAATCTTCTGAAGTAGCCATGATTTCTTCATCATTCTTCCATCGCCCTTTGCTAATCTTTGTCACTCTGTGCACTTTCAAGAGCACCTTCACTATGTAATACCTCTCAAACTATTTCTCATCTTCCCCACAAGATATGGCTGGCAGAAACGTAAAGATTTTGTGTGGTAGTAGATACTATATAAATCTCACTCGTTGATAGAAGATGTTGCTTCGAAACAGTTAAAGATTTTGTGTGGTAGTAGATACTATATAAATCTCACTCGTTGATAGAAGATGTTTGCTTCATGTGCATAGTCAATTGTTGACCTCGTTTGTGATGCTTGCCATCTTTCTTGTTTCGAAGCTTATTTAGTAGAGTGAGTGTGGTTATATGCGCTTCACATCAGCACTATGAAAAGCGCAAGAGTAACATACAAATAGTGTAATACATGACAACGTACCTATGCATTTCCAAGATAGATGGAATCAAGAATAGAGATGATTATGATAAAAGAAAAGAAAATCATGCTTAATGAAGAAAGAAGATAGTGCTTAAGAGCACTTTTATTTATATGATGTGTTATGGGAGGAGGGAGGGATTAAGAGATGAAATGAAGTTATTGATGAAGAGTAAAATCTAAAGACAAAAAGAGCACTTAACCTATACTTCGATACCATGTTGAGAAACATGGCCCAAGATAACACATAAGCTAAACCAAGCTATGGTGGGATCAAAATAAACTAGAAAGACCATAATGAAATAGAAATGAACTTGATGAAGAGATGGGAACCTACATGACACGCATGGAGCTTGGACCTCAAGCAGAGAGCCTCATGGGGAGTGCATGTATCAATAACAATAGGTGAAGTGAGGGCTTTCTTATATGCACTAGAGGTAAAAGTACCTCCTATGTGGGATAAAATGAGGTTGCATCACAGTGCATTAACAGTTTGTGAGAAGAGCTTTGCATGTCTCTCTCTCTCTCTCTCTCTTGTACATGACTTTGCTCAATTGTTTGCTTTCTCAATCTTCACAATCATTTGCAAGCTTCCCATGTTATACTAACACACAAATTCATATACATACATACATACACACACACACATACACACACATATATACACACACAAACACACACACACACACACACACACACACACACATATATATATATATATATATATATATATATATATATATATATATATATATATATATATATATACATACATACATACATACATACATACATACATACATACATACATACATACATACATACATACATACATACATACATACATACATACATACATACATACATACATGTGTGTGTGTTTGCACACATTTATGTATAATCCTTTATGCATTTGAGGTCATCCTTGTTCTTTATGTAACCATTTGATTTGTGTTAAAAGCTTTAGACATTTTGCCCTTTCTTTAGGATCCTATTCCCATATATTGGAACATGCTCTTCTCCAATACCTCTCCATCAAGTCTTAACACTAGTGTTGTACCAAAGCAAGACACTATATTGTCCTTGTTTCTAATAAATAAAAAAATCACACATACTAATCAAATAAAACTTTGAGAAAACCTTAAAGCCCCATAAAGATCTATACCTAGATGCTCTATAGAAAATATATATTTTAAAAAATACAAAATATAGAAATGATCGAATATGGTTGAGAGAAACTATTTTTCTATAAACTTATATATGAGAAGAGAGAAATATCTCCATAAAAAGAATTTTCCTCCTATTGGAATCATTTTCCTAATGTTAATTTGTTGTCATATAATCATTTAAGACAAGTTCCTGAGAACTAGAAAAATCATTTTTATAATTAAAAATTAGTGCAATATAGGGTGCTCATTATTTAGTTATACACTTAAGCAACCTTCTATATCATATTGATTCATAAAAACACTAAAATGGTTTGCGTTTGATTTAAAAACCATCATATAGTAGCATAAAGATATGCTACATGTCTTTGATTCAATAATTTTGTATGTATCTCACATACCAATGAAAATCTTAATATTTCATTGCCAATAGCCATAATCCTCTCTATCAAGAATAACACTTCATCCTAAAAAATTAGGTTTTCTCAATGATATAAGGTATATATTATGCATCAAAATAATTCTATAAACATTATAAACTACTTTATATTGAAAAAACTAGCATGTTAACTTTAATCATGTACCATATGCAATTTTTCCTCATAAAATGACCTTTTCTTAACGTAGAAAAACAAGTGGTATTGTTTAACTTGAAGAAACGACATAGAAATTGGACTCCTATGGTTGTCAAAAAAATATTTCTAGATGTAATAATATCAAATAGTATTTTTATAATAAAAAATGATACATATTCATACCATCACTTTGCAAAATAATTCATAGATGATAAGACTACCATATCACAAA
Source organism: Ceratopteris richardii (assembly GCA_020310875.1). Classification (NCBI taxonomy): domain Eukaryota; kingdom Viridiplantae; phylum Streptophyta; class Polypodiopsida; order Polypodiales; family Pteridaceae; genus Ceratopteris; species Ceratopteris richardii. The sequence goes on from MU260975.1 coordinate 131,684, forward strand.
TGAGACTTATTTTATGCCATAAACCTAGTAAAACTCATTACAAATCTCTAATTATGGATAGAAATATGTTGACTTGTATAAAATAAAATATTTTATTGCATTTAGACCAATGAAAATTACGAGATCATGAGTTTCATAAAAAATAATCACTAACTTACTATCAGTGTAATTTCTCTGCTAGTATTGAAATTAGCATCATAAAATTAGTGAATAAATATTAATTTTTATATATTTTAATAAAAGCTATATTTTTCCAAAAATATTCAACCCTTATGTTGCATAGTTACATTTATAGATGGTTCCTTCTAGTAATCTAAAAAATTCATCAAACATTGTCTCTTTTTCAAGACACTAAAGTGTCCAAGTACAACACTGGTGTTAACTTGACTCCTTCAAGCCATCAAAGTCTTGCGAAGTTTATCTGGTCTTAGTTCGACTCCTTCAACTAACTGAAGTCTGACACAAACTGCCTTGATTGTGACTAATGAGATTGAGTGGATCATATTAAAAGCCTAGATCATTTGTAGACATAAAGAATGAGTCGCAATCTTGCTTTCTCATGAAAATTAAGGTAAAATCATGGAGAGTCTCTATGATTTGTACCACACCAAGTGTAGACACATTTCCTGTCTAGTCACTCCGTAATTATGGTTCAAATCAAATTCCCTATACATTCTATCAAAATTTGACAAACATTGTAAGTGATAGCACCACCGATCCAACTTGTGGGGATACACAAAAAGATTCAATCCATATATTTGCTCATCTACTCTTTTGCAAGTCTTGTCTTGCTGTTGTTGTGCCATATTATTCGGAAACTCTTTTGTTCCTCTAGGAATTCATGGTCTCCACTGATTAGTCCTCATAGTCCTCTTCTCATCAATGAATCTTCTTTTTCATAGTGCATTATATGTGGGTTGTGTTTCTTCGTGTTTTCACTAGTTGTTTACATTGTGTTGTTGTCCACCCTACTTTTGAGGCTATTCATTTACCCTGAAGTTCTTCTACCAAAAAGTGTGCATAAAATCTAGAAGATATTTGGTCATTCTCGGTCATTGATCAATGTTGTAAACAGGGCATATGAAAGTTTTCGAAATGGTTTGACCATGTTTCATATCATGTGGTAATACACCCAATCCTTCAACTATGTTAGAGTCTCGAAACTCTTTTAGTACATTCTCCTCAAAAGATTATAGATCCCTGTAGAAACTAATACATACAAAGTACCACCATAATCTCAATCCATAGGAATGACATGATGTCCATTTTCACAATAGGGCAAGTAGTCCATTAGCTTGCGTGCATGGGACAAGGGAAGGACAACCAAGCTACTTTTCTCTGGTACCAACTTAAGGTCATTTGCTAGGTTGTTGAATGATTTTGTATGATGGATAGATGTCCACATTATGGGGCTCTGAAGGACTATCCGTTTTGAGGTCCATGGGATAAAATCACGCAGAGTTCATTAGCAACGCACATCATTGAGGTTTTTCTCATAAGATACAAGCACCTACACAAGCTCACATGATCCACATAGTCATTACGTCCATCACATACCCAATTTGTGAGGTCTTTGGAAAGTCTTTGATTTGGTATTGCGCCGTCTTGGTTGCATCTCCAAGTATGCGTGTACATCGATAAAATCGATCTCTTGAATGGGGATCTATGAGGTCCTCTAGGACCGGTTCATTAACCGAAGGTATGCTTTAAGTATCTTTTACTTGAAATTCTCTATGGAGTTTACTATGTGTGTTGCTTCCCATTGATTCTATTAGGTCAATAGTTGATTTGAGAAATCCTAATGAGAAGGGAAGGACTTGCACTCAGTACTCGAGGACACATGTTCATTAGATTTCCTAATGAGAAGGGAAGGACTTGCACTCAGTACTCGAGGACACATGTTCATACATGCATTCCACAGGAAAGGTCTTGACTTGGAGTTGGATTTTGATGAGTATGACGACAATCTTAAAGAGGATTGGGCGTGATAACTATGAGTCTTTCTATTCCATCAAAATCAAGCACCCAAGACCCAAAGGTCAAAACGTGAAATGGCGCCCATAATCTCATCCATCTCATTGCTATCCCATCCAAGGAGCCGCACCATTTGATGACATAAAAAGCCCATGTTAGCACTTAACTTAGCACTCAACACATGATCAAATGGTGACTGTTTAAGATAACCCCTCCCCCCCCAACAAAAAAAATGGACATCTTTAGCTCCTATCCATTATTGTAGGAGCTCAAGCCTAGGGCTTAGATCTCCAAGTTACTTAACAATCTTTCCAACCTCTTTAAATGATAGGAGAGCGAATCCAAGGGCCCAAAGCCATTCCAATAGAGGTCCACAAGTCAAGATGTGGTTTCTCGACTCATGTAGGACAATATTGTCCTATTCTGAGCGAAGAAGTAATCCATCCATATGGCTGCACCCTATTAGTTCTTTCCTTACCGGAACGTGTGGTCTAGTGTCAAACAAAGTTCCCCTCGAAGTCCCCGTGTTCACTTGCATAGAAAGGCGATATGGGGTAGGTGATCGATGTGTGTAGCTGGATGCGCAAGTGATTTCCAACAAAGAAAGCCAAAACTGGACATAGTAAGTTGGATGTCCCTGACCTTGACATCTCTTCTCTCCTTCAAGTTTGTGTTGCATCATACTTTTCTAGGCGGCATTCCTTTTGGATTGGTCTTTTGTCCTACATATGGCAACCAATTTGTTTTTGTCATCTTAGGTCCATTCGCTCCAACATTGTTATATTGATTGTGGGAAAGCACCACGAGCTTGTGACACTCCTCATGCTAATGCACTCACGATAGTTAAAGCGTGTGTTGGTATAAATTTACGATTTCTTGTGGTTGATGTTGCATGTGCATATATGGCCTCTTTCATTGACGAAAGCAAGCAAGCACCTCAGGCCACATGATAGTTAAATCTATTGGTGGATGTAGGTTTCGTTTGGTTTATGCCACTAGATTTTTAGGAGAGAGACGTAGGGTAAAGAATGAGGACCAGGAAATGAAATGTGCTGCGTTGGTAGGCCATACGACATGCAAGGGATGAAATGCTTTCACATACATCTATACAATACGGTTAGTTTTGGCACTCAGTTGTTGCGATCCATGATGGCACGAGCAACATGAAGATAGGTTTCCGATTCGTGCACTCACTTCTTGCAATAGATAGGCGATGAGATGATGGCGTTTGTTTGTTTAGGACGTGTGCCGTCCCCTTTCTTGTATTTGCATTCCGTGCATGGGTTGACAACTTCTAGCTTCGTACATTTGAGATGAGAGTCATGTGTGTGCTTGGAGGCAAGTGAAGGCGAGAGGAAGGAGTACAATCCATCCGCAAGGGAGGAAGGAAATCGAAATAGAGAGGAACGTTTGGACTGATGGGGCGAGTAAAGGGGAGAAGGGAGAGAGGTGTGCGTTGGGCCATGAGTAATGTAGTGGTGCTTTGAGGGATGGAGCTGAAGAATGAGTGGTGAGAAAATGGAAAGCGGTTGTAGAAAAAGAAGGGGACAATTGAAAAAAAAGGGAAAAGTGAGCGTATGGCTATGACATGGGTTTGGCGTGCGAGAGAGAGGCCAGAAATCCCATACGCGCTGCACTGGAGGGGCGGGATACAAGAGAGGCCATGGCCGCCACGAAGAGCATACTTACCTGGGCGGGGTCGATCGGTGATCAAGAAGGCCGATGGCCTAGGGTCGGCCCCTCCATTGCACTGCCGGACGGGCCGCACCCTAGCATCTCCCCTCTGCGGGAGAGTGCACGTCATAATTTGTGGCAGCGGGGGCTCGCGTTCGCGCGGCCCCCATCCCCAATCTCATTGTGCGAAAGCCAAAGTCGTAGAGATGTGTCGCAGATGATGCTGAAGCTACGGTCCTCGAATTCTTCTTGTCCTGCAATGGACGGAGTACACAGCATTATCGGATCGGAGATGGACGGGGGGTGCCAATGAGTTTTTTGGTGGCTTGCTGCAGCACATCATATATGTGTGTTTTCCTTCGGACTATGATGCCCTCCAGTCCCCCACCTCCCTCTTCTTTCTTTCTGTCTCATGTCCAATGAAGATCACCACCAACGTAGGAAGAACAGCCCAGCCCGCCATGTCCCACACACATAAATGCCTGCCTTCTCCCATCCTTTCACCTCTTCACTCCACCTTCTTGTTTACAGAAGGAAGGTAAAACATCTCCACCTCCATCCATATTCTTGTTCACAGCAGATAAATCTCTCCTCCTAGAGCCTGAGCGTGAAGGCAAAGCAATGTTGATGCCACAATAGGCATCGATGACAAAGATGAGGACTCTTTTCCTTCATGAAGATATATGTGGTTTGTGCCCTTCAAGCACTCTATTCTTTACAACTCCGTGCCCATCAAGCACAAACCACAATGAAACATTAGACATTTAGAAATCTCCCCCAAGGCAGAGCTATACATATACCGAAAATAAGAGAAAAAAAACATGAGGAACATGGCTTCATCTCTTCCTAATGTGTCCAAAATAAACGTATCTCTTGAGAATTGAGGCAAACATATGAGGCGCATGTTCTTGAGCATATAATTCGAGTCCCGCCACACCACTTTCTCATGAACAAAACGATAAACAATGACTTTCGATATGTTCTCAACCTAGACTTGTGATTCTATGCTAACATCACGCATCCACTCCCTTCCTTCAAGCACATATGTTTGTGCATATCCTTTAGCTATGACGCGTGCTTTGCAATCCCATATTTATGGAAACAAGCACTTCTCAAGGTATACATATACATTGCGAGAATAGCAATAGTTGAGGTCTTCCTCATTCTTTATATAGCGAACTCCCTTGACTCTAAAACCTTCTCCTTCCCTCTATGTTAAAAGCTCTAGACATTTCCCTCTCTCTTTAGGACCCACAAGACTTATCTTCTCACACATATCCTCCAACCGACTCCTAACTTGACCCCTTCAAGTTATCAAAGTCTTGCATAGTGTATCTTAATAAATTAGATCGACTCCCTCAACTAATCAAAGCACGGCACACATTATCCCAATGAGATCGAGTAGGCCATATTGCAAGCATAGACCATTTCTAAATATAAAGACTAACTCATCATCTTGAATTGAAGCGAGATATCATGGAGAGCTTTTATGATTTCTACCACACGAATTGTGATGGACTCAATCCCTCTCTTAGCACTTCCGTACATTTTGCTTCTCTAGATTTAATTACAGCCCACCAGAACTTCAACTTCGGGGGTCACCAATCTTACATGCGGTCCCGCATCTCATTGTCAAGCTTTTGCAACGCGAGCGAGTGTCCCATCATCATTGACACCGTATATTTGTGCACATCCTCTAGGTATGACATGTGCTTCGCAATCCCAAATCCAAACGTACACTTCACATTTTGAAGCCCACTCCATGTGATACTTCTTGTATTCGGTAGAAATCGCATCAACTCACGTGCATAAAGTCTTATTCATGTCGAGAAACATGGCCCAAGATAACACGTAAGCTATAACAAGCTACGATGGATGAAAATGAAGCAGAAAGAGACGAACTGATTATGAAATGAGAACTTACATGATAAGCATGGAGCTTGGACCTCAAGGAGAGAGCCTCATGGGAGTACGTGGATCAATAATAAGAGGTGAAGTGAGGGACAAGAGCCTGCATGTGGGATAAATCTGATGCATGAGAATACAAAACATTAGAGCACCGTTATCTCAACACCCCTCCTCCGTGTGATGGCCCTTTCGTTTGAAACGTGGGGACCCAGAGACACATGGCATCACTTATTCCATTGGGTTTTTAGATCTAAGGACACA
>MU260976.1:17500-20000 GCA_020310875.1 Ceratopteris richardii
ATTAGATCATTTTACTCCTGACTTGAATCAATTGTTAGGTCATATGCTAACTTTTGAGAATGATATCAAAGGAGATGTTGATAAGAGTGCAGGTCATGCAATGTATTCTAAAGACAAGAAGAAAGCTAACAAAGGGAAGCAACAATCAGGTGAAGAAGAAGGTACATCAAACCAAGCAAACTTTATAAGAGGAAGAGGAAATGGCAGAAGTAGAGGAAGAGGCAGAAACAACAAAGAGAATGCAAGAGCTTGTTGGATATGTGGTAAGACCAATCATCTATCTCATGATTGTTGGCATAATAATCAAAACAATGGTAATTATCAGAACTTTAATCAAAGAGGAAGAGGAGGTAGATTTCAGAGAGGAAATTTCAGAGGTAGAGGTGGTAGGAATTCTTTTGGAAGAGGTGGTGAAAGAAATTTCCAAAGTCAATCCTATAATAACACCTACTACAACTATACATCAGATCAAAAGGAGGACTCGACTCTCATTATGAATACATGTGAAACTTCACATGAGGACATGAGAGTGTTTTATATTGATTCAGGATGTAGTAATCATTTGAGTGGAAATATTGCTTTGATGACTGATTTAGATCATAATGCAATTAATCATACAGTTCAGACAGGTGATAATACAAAGCATAAGGTAAAGTCAATTGGTTCAGTCAAGGCTAAGGATGGGAGCACTCTTCTGAGTAAGGTACTTTATGTTCCCACAATTCCAAAGAATTTGATCAGTGTAGGTCAAATTGTGGAAAAAGGATATGAGGTAAGGTTCACCAATGATGGAGTTTATGTTGAAGACCCTAGTCAAGGGTATAAACAAGTTATTGCAGGAAAGAAAGAAGGAAGGCTTTTCACATTGAAGGTACAAGGAAATGTTGGACATGCTATGTTCACATATGGAGAGCAGAAGGTGTCAGAATTGGATCTTTGGCACAAAAGACTTGGACACTTTAATGAAAGAGGTATCAAAGAAATGATCAACAATGATTCAGTGCTTGGATTGCCTAACATTGAAGGTCAACACATGACATACAGATGTGAGGCATGTCAATTAGGTAAGGCTCATAAGCAATCTTATTCCAAGCATGGGTTTATGTATTCAGAAAGACTTGAATTGGTGCATACAGATGTGTGGGGTCCTTCAAAGGACTTTAGTATAAATGGTTCAAGATATTATGTCATATATGTTGATGATGCTACCAGGTGGATCACAATTTATGTGATCAAAGAAAAGTCAGAAGTGTTTAATACATTTAAACACTACCATGCATATGCAGAAAGGATTACAGGTCAAAAATTAAAGAGACTAAGGTCAGATGGAGGGGGAGAGTATTTTTCAAATGAGTTCAATGATTATTTGTGGAATGCAGGTATAAAGAGAGAAGTTACTTGCAGGTACTCTCCTCAACAAAATGGGGTAGCAGAAAGAAGAAACAGGACACTTGTTGAATTTGCAAGGTCTATGATGAAAGAGAATTGCCCAAATTATTTGTGGGCTGAGGCTGTTAATACAGCTACATATTTGGTTAATAGATTGCCTTGTAAAGCTTTGCAGGGTATGACACCATATGAAGCTTGGTGGGGTAAGAAACCTACCTTGGATCATTGCAGAATATTTGGATGCTTGGCATATGCATATGTGCCATCTCAATTGAGGCATAAGTTAGAGCCTAAGGCAGAAAAGTATGTATTCATTGGTTATGATGATAAGCAAATGGGATACAGGTTGTGGAGTCCATCCACAAAGCAATTTATTGTATCCAAGGATGTTACATTTGATGAGCAAGGTACTTGCTATGCAGGTAAATATAATGTACATGCAGATGATGAAGAAGTAGTGGATCAAAGAAAAGGTAAAACAAAGATTCAATTACTTGATGAAACTGAGAACAATGAAGTACAGATTGAAGTTGAAGAGAGGCCAAGGTTTGATCCAGAATGTGATGAACCAGAAACTTCAAGAAGTGCAGAAGTTAGGAGGTCATCTAGGCACAAATGGCAACCTACAAGGTATAGCTATGATACTTCATTCTTAACTACTAAAGATTATGCTTATTTGGTAAAAGCAGATGAAGACCCTTCTACATATGAAGAGGCCAAAGGAAAGAAGAATTGGGAAGATGCTATGCAAGAGGAGTATGATGCATTGATAGAGAATCAAACATGGGATTTGGTTCCTAAACCTAATAGTCAGAAGATCATTGGATGTAAGTGGGTTTACAAAACAAAGAGATTTGCAGATGGAAGTGTGTCTAGGTACAAAGCTAGACTTGTTGTGAAAGGGTATGCACAGACATATGGAGTGGATTATGATGAGACATATAGTCCTGTGGCAAAGATGACAACCATCAGGACACTCATAGCAATTGCTGCTTGTAAAGGTTGGAAGTTGTCTCAATTAGATGTTAAAAATGCTTTCTTGAATGGTTACATTTCAGATGAAGTCTACATGGAGCAACTAGATGGGTTCAAAGATCAAGTGAGTCCAAAT
>MU260976.1:32500-57500 GCA_020310875.1 Ceratopteris richardii
ATTCTAGGCCTCAAGATTTTCAAGATTGAGAGTGTGAGTAAGAAGCAATAAGGATCTGAAGCGAGCATAGAGAAAGTTATGTCTGATGCTGCTAATCGAAGTTATTCTGAGTGTTTCATAGCAAGAATAGTGTTAAAGTGCCCCTTGATTTCTTTAAAGGTAATCTTCAAAATTGTTTTGATCCATGAAAAAAGGAGTGTGCTAGATTGTGTGGTTTCGACATCATGAGATAAAAGCAGCTGATTCATGAAAAAGCTCTGTCACTTTATCTTGTCAAAAGATCTTCTGCAAGTTTGCTATAAAATACTCGGGCAATATTTTTTTGAGTTATGTATGCAATATTTTTCGGATCATAGTTGAAGTTGTAAGTTTCTTTCAGCTGTTCAGTTTCTTATATAGCCGTCAGGCTTGGTCCATTGTAGGGTGCTTCAATATGAAGTAGAAAATAGACAACTTTTATTCCAGTTTATAGAGTCTATTTAAGACATGAAAGGCGAACCCATCACCTGTGCTCATCTTTTGTTCTGAAATAACTCCTTGAAAGGCTAAACATTTTGGTGGGTCTGTCGGGAATTAGCTTGGCACATCTCTATAAGAGAGTACCATAGGTTCACCTAGCGCCACACGTTGGCCGAGCTTGCGGACCCCAGATCTAGTACATGAGCGAGGGGAGCTCATCCTTAGGAGCAACACAAACGCAAAGAGAGGAACGCGCTCAGAGAAGAGCCCTTGAAAGAGACAGGAAGAGGTGGGAACCGCCAGGTGAGTAGACCTCGACTAGCTCAAGGAAATCTGCCAAAAACGTGTACTCCCGTAGGAGAGTCACGAATCAAGTACGAAAGTTTGAAGGAGGGATCCTGAGGCCGCGTGTGCTAAATTTCTGGGATCGAAGTGATATTGACATCACACCTCTGTTTGAAATGGCTCAGCGGATTTCGATTCACTTGGGGGACTTCACCAAGTTCTCAGGTGCTTGGGACGAGGATCCAGATAGTTTTATCCAGCTGTTTGAGGTTACTTGTGAGGCCAATGAGGTAGTTGACCAGGGTCAAAGGTTGAGAATTTTTCCGGCTATTCTCCGTGATGAGGCAGCCAATTGGTATGGGAATCTGACACCACAAGAGCGTGGAACTTATCAAATGCTCAAGGAGGCCTTCTTGGCAAAGTTTCGACGACAAGGCTTCCAAGATAGATTGGCACAACAGATGGATTACCTGCGACAGGGAGTCAATGAAATCATCGATAACTACATTCAGAGAATGGAAACGTTGGTAAGAAAGATGGGCGCAAATGCCCCGAACGATGAGACATTGAAGAGAAGATTCATCGCGGGATTGAGAGATCCTACGGCACAACAGCATATCAGCCTGACAAGACCTGCAACTTTAATGGATGCTAAGGAACAAGCAAGGCTTTGGGAGGAAGTAAAATTATGTCAACAGAGGAAGATGGAGCTCTTATACGAGCCAATGGGAGGCCTAGGAAACATACCGATGAAAGATCCTGGCCAAGGAAGTCCCGCATTGATGACCCCAGCTTTTGTAGCTGCCACTAGCACGCGAGGTAAGGTAAAACCTGCGTTAACTGAAGAAAGAATATTGGAGTTGGTCACACAAGCTATAAAAGCTGCCACAATAACCCAGGAAACATACACAGTAAAACCCGAGGTAACTACAAACCTGAATCAGGTGTTTAGATCAAATACATGGTGTGGAAAGTGCCATGGTTACGGCCATTTGGCTTCAGAATGCCCTACAGTCTCAAGAGTATTCACAGATAGATCACCACCTAGAATGCGTTGCACTTTTTGTGGAAGAACAAATCACACAGAGGACCGATGTTACAACAAGAGAGCCTATGAAGAGAGGACCATGAAATCTGGAGATACAAGAGAAAGACCTTACACGGGATTGCCCGCTCAAAGTGTCCCACCTACATCTCGTTGGGAAAACAGACCGACTTATAGATATGGTGCTCAGAGTCAGGGAGGAGACTATCCAAGAGGAGTTGCACGTGATCAAAGAAGAGATGGTCCAATCCAGTGCTGGAGATGCCATGGCTTTGGCCATACTAAATCTAGATGTCCAAACGAAAAGAAACCAATTGATTATACCCCACTATGTAGGTACTGTAGTGGAGAGGGCCACTTTGATGAAGATTGTCCAAAACGAAGAGCTTCCACTGGCAAGGATAAGGGACCAGTAGGGTCCTCGAATTATGTTGACACTCAGATGCATTCCACAACGAGAGCTCAAGAGCAAGTTCCTACGATCGGAGTAGTGTTCAAGACACCGAACCCTCAAGAAGGCTCTAGCTCGTCAATGCACTTTGTGGATGCTTACTAGGCCAAGAAACCGCATAAAGAGCCAACTGTGGCAGTAGTCACAAGAACTCAAGAGTATTTGAAGAAAAATCCAAGAGGTGAAAGCGGAAAAGCAAGCCAAGAGAAGATACCCGAACAGGAAGAGGTAGAGAACCAAGTTGGAGGATTTGCTGAGCAGCAAGAGTTTGAGGATGGGGAAGAGATCGAGATCCTTCCACCAGTGACCAAGGAGTTTGTGCCCGGCATAGCACCATTCCCTGAAAGATTAAGGGCTCCAAAGTGTAGGAAGGAAAGACAAAGTTTGGAGGAAGTGGACATCGTAAAGCTGCTCGCTGACACGGAAGTCACGCTGGACATTGGCACATTGCTGAAATGTTCACCTGCATATAGGAAACAATTCTACAACGAATATATTAATAAGCCGAGGACTCAAGATAAAAATAGACAAGATAAAGATGTCCAAGGGATCATTCAAAGCATTACGACGCAAATTGATTTGAATGCTCCAGCTGTGACAGTCGAGATTAAAGGGTATGCAGTCCCTGGTGCTTAGTTAGATAGTGGAGCCGCAGTCAACCTTATGACTGAGTTCATGATGAAAGCTTTGGGCCTCAACCACATGGAAGAAACGTCGATGTCCTTGAGAATGGCAGATCAAACACAAGTGAAGCCTGCGGGTCTTTTGAAGAATGTAAGCACAGTTGTGGGCGGTCTAGAGTTTAAAGTTGATTATCTGATAGTAAGACCAAGGACCTCAGAGGCTACCTTCTCGATCTTACTTGGACGGCCATAGCTGGTGCAAGCTGAATGTGTGCACGATTGGCGCACAGGATTTATCACAATTGGACCGAAGGCTGATCGAATACAACTTCAAGTGTCTCCAAACTTGACCGACAAGAAATCGACAACAGCTGAGGCAAGGGAGCAAAAAGCAAAGGAAAAGGTTAGACAAGAAATGGCGCGCGTAAGATTTGCCTTGCGCACGGAGACTTCTAAGGACCTTTCACAGGATGGATTTAATCTGCAATTGGCCAACCTCCAACATGCGAAAGTGGGCGAGTACAAAGATCCACTATGTTACAAGGATGACTCAGACCAGGAGTTGCTGGGATGGTTGACACATACAAGTGAATTTGAGTGCTACATGTTGAGTATAGACGCAAAGGATAATAAAGCTACTCAATCCCTGGAGAAGGGAACTTTGAAAGAAGAGTTGAAACTGGAGTTAGCTCCGACAATGGAAGTGCAACAGTTGAGAGAAAGGGTTAGAATGCTAGAAGCAGAGCTTCTAAGGAGAAGTCGAGAATCGGAAAAGGAAGCAAAGAGTAAGACTAAAGTGTTAGAAGCCATTGCAAAAGCTGAACTAAAGAAATTGGGTGCAGTTGAAAAAGAAAAAAACAATGATTTACTGGCCAACCATGCACGCGTGATCGGGGAGCACTTTCCAATTACAACGTCATCAAGGAATAAGGAATATTCGCGAGAAGCTCAGGTGGAAAAATGGGAAGTTTTTCCAGAAAAATTCTTAAGCGTGGGGTCAGAGCTACCAGATGGAGTACGAGATTGCATTAAATTGGCACTCAAAAATTTCAGCAAGGCCTTTGCATGGTCATACAGTGATCTGAGAGGAATTGATCCCCGAATCTGCCAACATTATATAGACTTGGAAGAAGGCAGCCGACCAATATGTCAACGACTCAGGCGGACAAATCCAGTCTACTCGGAATTGATCAAGCTGGAATTGACTAAGATATTGGAAGCAGGATTCATATATCCCATCGCATCCAGCGAATGGGTATCACCAATTGTAGTTGTTCCAAAGAAAAATAAGAAAATCCGTATTTGCATAGATTATCGTAAGTTGAACGAGTGCACAAAGAAGGATCACTTCCCCTTGCCGTTTACTGATCAAATCTTGGACAGAGTGGCTGGCCATAAATTGTACTCATTTTTGGATGGTTTCAATGGGTACAACCAGATCCAAATCCATGAAGAGGATCAATCAAAAACTACTTTCACCACAGAATGGGGTACGTACGCATATCGTGTGATGCCATTTGGATTATGCAATGCACCGGACACATTCCAGAGGGAAATGATAGCTGCATATCAAGACTATTTGCAGGATTGGATGGAGATATTCCTCGATGACTTTGCGATCAGAGGTAACAATAAAAACATGATGGAGAGGATCGAAGCTATTTTAAGAAGAAGCATTGAAAAAGGCATCGCATTAAATCCTGAAAAGTGTACATTTGGAGTACGAAGAGGATTGCTTTTGGGACATGTTATTTCCGAAAAAGGGATTGCAGTTGACAAGGATAAAGTGGAAAAAATCGGACAACTTCCACCTCCTCAAAACTTGCGGCAACTCAGAGGATTCTTGGGGCATGCTAATTATTATCGACGATTTATATTAAATTTTGCATCAATAGCAGCACCACTGACGAATCTTTTGAGGAAAGACCAACCATACCAATGGACTGGAGAGTGTCAAATTGCATTCGAATTGATAAAAAATAAATTGATAAATGCGCCAATTTTGGTAGCACCCGACTGGACGAAAGATTTTCATGTGCATACAGACGCTTCTCATACTGCGGTTGGAGCAGTGCTATGTCAAGCCGATGAAAGGAAATTGGACCACCCTATTTATTACGCAAGTCGAAACTTGAATAGCACGGAAAGAAACTACACAACTACAGAAAAGGAATGCCTCTCGATGATCTTTGCGGTGAACAAGTATCGGCATTACTTGATGGGAAAGCATTTCATGTTTTATGTGGATCATGAAGCCCTTAAGTATATCATTAATGAACCCGAGCTATCAGGGCGATTGATGAGGTGGATGCTACTCCTCCAAGAATTTCAGTTCACAGTGGTAACCAAACCAGGCAAAGCGCACATATTGGCCGACCATTTATCTCGAATTATTAATGAGGAGCCAATCTCTGGTGTGCCCGATGATGCTCCTAATGGGCATCTATTTCAGGTTGATGCTAAAGTACCTTGGTATGCTGACTTGGTGAATTTCTTATGCACCACTAAATATCCGCTAGGAGCAAGCAAGAGAGAGAAGCAAAAACTATTAGCACTGATAAAACACCATAGCATCATTGGGGGGCAGCTCTATCGATATTTTGTACACGAAAGCATTTATCGGAGGTGTCTCGAGGAAGAAGAAGCACCCCTAGTGTTGAGAGCATTACATGATGAACCCTGCGGTGGGCATTTTGCTGGTGAACTAACGGCAAGAAAGATTTTATTGGCTGGGTATTGGTGGCCAACGTTGTTCAAAGACTCTCACACATACTGTAAGAAATGCGACAAATGCCAAAGAATGGGCAAACCAACGTTAGCACATGCTGCTCCTCTTACGCCGGTGCTGGCTCTTAAGCCGTTTGAGAAATGGGGAATTGATTTTGTGGGGCCTATTGATCCTCCCTCAAGACGTCGGTCTAATAGGTATATTTTGGTCTGCACTGACTATGTTACCAAGTGGGTAGAGGCCAAAGCTCTGAAGACTGACCGAGCTGTTGATGTGGCCAAATTTTTGTATGAACAAATTATCACTCGATTTGGATGCCCGTTGGAGATAGTGAGTGATAGAGGAACACATTTTGTCAACGAATTGATCGAGGAGTTAATGGAATTGTATAAGATCAAACACCGGAAGAGCACTCCATATTACCCGAGAGCGAATGGACAAGTGGAGGTCACCAACAAAGTTCTTGAACAAATTCTAACAAAGACAGTAGCTGTGCATAGACGAGACTGGGATGAGAGACTTTTGGAAGCTTTGTTGGCGTATAGAACATCCTACCGAGTGACGACAAAGAGCACTCCGTTCTCCCTAGTATATGGCGAGGAAGCCATCTTTCCCATCGAAAAAGAAGTTCCGACATTAAGAGTGGCCATCGAGGCTAGGCTGGGAGAGGAAGAGTCATTGAAGGAGAGGTACATACAATTGGTCAAGCTAGAAGAAAAGAGACTCATTGCACAGCAAAGTCTGGAAGCTATCTAGAGAAAACGTAAGGAGAGGCATGATAAGAATCTCAAGACCTATGTGATTCAAGAAGGGGATTTGGTGCTAGTCTATGATAGTAAATATTATAAATTCCCGGGGAAGTTACAGACAAGATGGGCAGGACCGTTTAAGGTGGTGGAACTCAACTCCAATGGTTCCATGCAAATTCAACATTTAGGAGAAGAATGTGCTCCCGTGAAGGTTAACGCGCTTCGAGTTAAACCATATTTCAAGTGACATTAGGACGGGAGAAGCCAGACGAGATCCAAGCGGAAGGACGAAGTAGACTCCTTGTACATAGATGTATATATATATATATATATATATATATATATATATATATATATATATATATATATATATATATATATATATATATATATATATATATATATATATATATATATATATATATATATATATATATGTGTGTGTGTGTAAGCTATGATTTTTTGCGCATATGTAAGCTATGATTTTTGTGTCATAAATATTCTTCCTTGCTAGCTCAAGAATTTTGGACTTCTAATTATTTTTTGTGTTGCGTGGAGACTGTTAGGAGCTAAGTAACAAAATGGCAGATCAAATGACTCAACTCTATTTGTACGAGCTAAGGATATATTTCTCGGACCAAACATTCGCCCGCATGGACATAGAGGTCGACGACTTTGAGACGGAATATGATGTGGAGGAAGCGCACTGGCTGGTATGCTTCATAAACCAGGGTTTGGATGTTATGTTTTATATTGAGTGTTTTGAGGAATACCTGACCCGACATGTAGGATGGGCGGGGGATCGATATTACTATTTTGACCCTTCGAGGGAAATGCCTAACGAAGAAAACGATATCACTTGGGCTTGGGCAGATGAGTTGACGATAGGAAGTGATGACGGAGCTCCTGGAGTTGAGCCGGACTCGCCCTAGGGAAGTCGTTGGGATGCGAGTATGATGTGAGGCTACATGAGACATCCCGGAGACCCACATTCTAGATTGTCTAAGGATAGGTACAGGAGGAACTAAGGCATAGCTGGTCGTAGTTACCTAGTGAAAAGTCAAATCGATGAATACATATGTAGTGTCTATAATTGAGAGAATGGAGTGAAGAGGTGGTTGATCTATCAAAGGCTAGTGTATATGTTTGCATGCATGTGTGGGTAAGTGGGAAAATTCCTTTCTTCCTCTCCCTAATTCTCAGGACTTGGGTAAATTAATTCACTATGAAAAAAAAGAAAAAGAAAAGAAAAGAAAAAATTTGTGTTGCTGTGATCGTACCAATGCGCTATGGTGGGCTAGTAGGTGGGTGGATTTATCCTAGCCGGGTGGTTAGGACCACGAGCCGCAACTAGTTTCGCCATAGGCTTGGGATGTATATGTTTATGTCTTAGCTACGCGCCATAACGGGTTGGTAGGTAGGTGGAGCCATCGTGGCTGGGTAGTCACGACCACGAGCTGTATCAACCTTCGTTATGGGCTAGCTAATATAGGTTATGTATTATCATTGTGTGTTTGTGTGTTGTCCGCTGCATTGCATTGGTAGATGGGTGGAATCAACCTGATCGGGTGGTCAGGTCCATGAATCGCATCCAATGTCAATGCAGGCCAACGTGTGATTATAAATAAGTTTTGAAATTATTCCCCACTCCTGAGGGGGAGAGAGAGAGAGGAGAAGGCGACGATCGCCTGGAAGGGAACGTTATTTGCTTGTGTGATTGGTATGTGATGGCTTGTGACAGATCAGCTCACTTTGAATCAACATTCTTGAAGACACGGAGACTCTATATGTACTTATGGATGAGGCTTTAGCGAGGTAATGCAACGGTCTTGCTCTATAACTTGTGTGCTTTATCCGAGGGTTTTCCAGTGTGTGGGGCACTCTCGGGTTTTTATGTAGGTCTTGACTTGTACTCGAGTCTCGATGGCTTTTGTAGGACGAGGATGGGGATTCTTCGGGAACGTCTAGTCATGGAATAATTGTACATAGCGAATGGTAGGTGCAATAATGGGGTATGCATTTTGGGTATGTTGCATCTCCTGTTGGATTCATTTCAGTTGTTGTTGTTCATTTCGGTATTTCCATTTCTGTTTTTTCGCAATGACAGTTGAATGTGTAAAACATGGAAAGGTATGCATGTGTTATTTTGGTTGAGACTATGTTCATAATGGAATGCATGAGCAATTTGATGTATGTGGAATTGGAGTTGCATATATGTGCATGTTCTTGGATCATTTAGACTGATTTGTATGTATTCATGAGTGATTTTTTTAGCACTAATAGCTTCAATGAGTGCAGGTCCACTTGGAATGATGGCTCGATGAAAAGGTATGCGAACCAATTGTAACTTGACATGTTCATGGTTGTTTGGATTTTATTGCAGCAAGAATGGATTGTCGAGGACGACTTCACAAATAAGAAGAGGGGAGTATGTTAGCTCAGAAAATGGTTGGTTTTATGCACTGTTAGCTCACAAAATGGTTGGTTTTATGCACTAATGTGGTTCTATTTGGCCAGGGAAATATGTTTGATTGCAGGTACTTGAAGAGTTAATCAATTGGATGAAAGGTATTTGCAAACTACATGGCTACATCTTGTTCAGAGGGGAATGCCCTTGGTGTTTGGAGTTCCGATTATGGAAAATATGAGCATGTTTAGGATGCAATCATTTGTGTTGAGCAGATGCAGTTTGGGGGAAAGCCCATTCAGATTCTTGCATTTCTTGTTTATGTATTGAATGCCTATTGTCATGCAAGCTTGGTGAGTGAAGGCCACAACCATTTTGAGGCCATGTATGCAAGTTGTGGCTTGATCATAGAAACCTATAAGTTTTCAATAAGCTTCAGATTAGGGACGTTGCGGGTTGGAATGCACTTATGGAAGATTGCACAATGAAATTGCCAAACAATGATTGTTATTATCTGATGTTGTTCTTGGATGTGCATTAGTGGATATGAACTTATGCATGTATATGGTCCCAGGAACTGCCAAAATGAGATGTGATCGCATGGAATTCCAGGATTTCAATGAATACAAAGAAAGGGTTGTTGAATGAAGCTATACAGATGTATGCACAAATGTTTTTGGAACTTCTGTTTGGTGGGGACAGGGAAATAAGAAGAGGCTTATCCTTTTGAGGGGCGCCGATGTACAGATAAGGGGGGGCATTTCGGAGAGTTTTTTTCTTCTTTCTCCCGTTTGGGAATGTCCAGAGGAAGGAGGATACAGAAGTACAGAGGGGCGACTTTATATGTGTGCAGGAAGGAAGGAAGGGAGGGACGAATGCTCAGTTTTGGTAGAAGAACCGATGCGCTAAAGGAGATGTTTTGTGCTCCATGAAAACAAGGGAAAAGGTCGACGCATGATATCTGAGAGGGCAGGCCCAGAAACTAAGAGCAGAAGATTCGAAGGAACGCACATTTTTTTTATTTTTGAGGGCAGTAGCGCACATGTTTTGAAGGACCTGAGGGAAGCTAAACGGCATGCCATTTACGGCTGGAAATTTTTGATGAAGCTACGTTGACAGAAAGAGAAGATGAACGATGGGTGTGATGAAAAGACGATGACAACGACTTGCTTATGAAGATTTTCTGATAGATGATATTCACCACTCTAATCTCCAGCACTGTTACGCTTGCTTTGATGCACTTTTAACTGAAGACTGTTACATTCTCTGATATGGAATGGTAGTTTTTCTGCGTATCAATGGAGACGGCCTCATGCTATGAAGTTACATTGATCAAATGCATACTGAGAATGGCTCTGTGTTCGAGGAGGATTCTGACCGTTACTGGAGAAAAAGAACAACATCGAATGTGAAGAAGAAGGATCCATTCTCTGACGCGATTCTTGATTGGGAGAAAGTTATAGCACATGAGCTTGACAAATAAGAGGTATCGATGAATACTACAGAGACCTCGATAATGTAATAACTTCTTGATTGCCTCGAGAACTGCTGTGGAAAAGAGGTGCTAAGGTCCGTTACTGCTGCTATTTGTTTTACATGCATAACTCATATTATGTTACTGCATGCCTATGGTTTGTTTTTGTTGCCGCCCTTAGCCATCTATTAAGGTTCGACTGATTGACAGTGTTGTCTAATGCAAAGATTCCATGCATTTATTTATATCGCACGAGAAAATTTGGTGATAGCGCTTAGTATTATAGATTTCACAAGTATTGATAATATAACTATTGTTTTGATCTTTATGGTTAATAAATGATGTTTAAACTTAAAAATTGTTATGGTATGACCCTGGGAGAGAGATTATAGAATGGAGTGATAACGAGAGAGGTGTTTCTTAAACATTTGGTATAGACATAGCTGTCGACATCTTAGAAAAACATAATTTGAAACTCATATGTGGAAGAAAAATTTGAGTTCTTTACAGAGAAACGATCTGTGTCCATTTTTCTCTGCTCGAAATTACTGTGGTGAACTCAGAGCTCAGAGAACGTAGAAAGAGGAGTGTTGATATCTTCGATTAAAATTGTGACTTTTGCAAATATGTAATCAGATCATACACAGGAAGGATTCCTCGAGGGATAATTATGGATTCCAGGTAATCCAATTGGACCGATTCCGAGGGGTTTGAGCAAAATAAAGGCTTCCACAATCATCTTTTCCTTGGGTTAAGAGGCCAAACGTTTTGGTGCGTTTGTCGGGAATAGCTTGGTACGTCTCTAGAAGAGATTGCCATAGGTTCGCCTAGCGCCACAGGTTGGCCGAGCTTGCGGACCCCAAGATCTAGTACATGAGCGAGGGGAGCTCATCGTCAGGAGCAACACAAACTCAAAGAGAGGAACGCGCTCAGAGAAGAGCCCTTGAAAGAGAAAGGAGAAGGTGGGAACCGCCAGGTGAGTGGACCTCGATTGGTTCGAAGAAATCGGCCAAAAACGTGTACTCCCGTAGGAGAGTCGCGAATCAAGTGCGGAAGTTTGAAGGAGGGATCCTGAAGCCACGTGTACTAAATTTCTGGGATCGAAGTGATATTGACATCACACCTCTGTTTGAAATGGCTCAACGGATTTCGGTTCATTTGGGGGACTTCACCAAGTTCTCAAGTACTTGGGACGAAGATCCGGATAGGTTTATCTAACTATTTGAGGTTACCTGTGAGGCCAATGATGTAGTTGACCAGGATCAAAGGTTGAGAATTTTTCCGGCTATTCTCCGTGATGAGGCAGCCAATTGGTATGGAAATCTGACACCACAAGAGCGTGGAACTTATCAGATGCTCAAGGAAGCCTTCTTGGCAAAGTTTCGACGACAAGGCTTCCAAGATAGATTGGCCCAACAGATGGATTACTTGCGACAAGGAGTCAATGAGAGCATCGATAACTACATTCAAAGAATGGAAATGTTGGTAAGAAAGATGGGTGTGAATGCCCCAAACGATGAGACATTGAAACGAAGATTCATTTTGGGATTGAGAGATCCTACGGCACAGCAGCATATCATCCTGACAAGACCTGCAACTTTAATGGATGCTAAGGAACAAGCAAGGCTTTGGGAGGAAGTACAATTATGCCAACAAAGGAAGATGGAACTCTTATACAAGCCAATGGGAGGCCCAGGAAACATACCAATGAAAGATCCGGGCCAAGGAAGTCCCGCATTGACGACCCCAGCTTTTGTAGCTGCCACTAGCACGCCAGGCGAGACAAAGCCTGCGCTAACCGAAGAACGAGTATTAGAGTTGGTCACACAAGCTATAAAAGCTGCCACAATGACTCAAGAGACATACACAGTAAAACCAGAGGTAACTACAAACCCGAATCAAGTGTTTAGATCGAACACATGGTGCGGAAAGTGTCGTGGTTACGGCCATTTGGCTTCAGAATGCCCTACAGTCTCGAGAGTATTCACAGATAGATCACCACCTAGGATGCGTTGTACTTTTTGTGGAAGGACAAATCACACGGAGGATCGATGTTACAACAAGAGAGCCCATGAAGAGAGGACCATGAAATCAGGAGATACAAGAGAAAGACCTTACACGGGATTGCCCGCTCAAGGTGTTCCACCTACATCTCGTTGGGAAAACAGACCGACTTATGGATATGGTGCTCAGGGTCAAGGAGGAGACTATCCAAGAGGAGCCGCACGTGATCAAAGAAGAGATGGTCCAATCTAGTGTTGGAGGTGCCATGGCTTTGGCCATACTCAATCTAGATGTCCAAACGAAAAGAAACCAATTGATTATACCCCACTATGTAGGTACTGTAGTGGGGAGGGCCACTTTGATGAAGATTGTCCAAAACGAAGAGCTGCCGCCGGCAAGGAAAAAGGACCAATAGGGTCCTCGAATTATGTTGATACTCAGATGCATTCCACATCGAGAGCTCAAGAGCACGTTCCTACAATTGGAGTAGTGTTCAAAACACCGAACCCTCAAGAAGGCTCTAGCTCGTCAATGCACTTTGTGGATGCTTACGAGGCCAAGAAACCACACAAAGATCCAACTGTGGCAGTAGTCACAAGGACTCAAGAGTATTCAAAGAAACATCGAGAAGGCGGAAGCGAAGAAGCGAGATCAAAGAAGATGACTGAGCATGGAGAGGTAGGAAACCAAGTTGGAGGATTTGCTAAGCAACAAGAGCTTGAGGATGGGGAAGAGATAGAGATTCTTCCACCAGTGACCAAGGAGTTTGTGTCGGGCATAGCACCATTCCCTGAAAGACTGAGGGCTCCGAAGTGTAGAAAGGAAAGACAAAGTTCGGAGGAAGTGGACATCGTAAAGCTGCTCGCTCACACGGAAGTCACGCTAGACATTGGCACATTGCTAAAATGTTCACCTGCTTATAGGAAACAATTCTACAATGAATATATTAAGAAGCCGAGGAAAGCTCGAGATAAAAAGAGACAAGTTAAAGATGTCCAAGGAATCATTCAAAGTATTACGACACAAATCGATTCGAATGCTCTAGCTGTGACAGTCGAGATTAAAGGATATGCAGTCCCCGGTGCTCAGTTAGATAGTGGAGCCGCAGTCAACCTTATGACTGAGTTCATGATGAAAGCTTTGGGCCTCAACCACATGGAAGAATCGCGGATGTCCTTGAGAATGGCAGATCAAACACAAGTGAAGCCTGCAGGTCTTTTGAAGAATGTAAGCACAGTTGTGGGCGGTCTAGAGTTTAAAGTTGATTATCTGATAGTAAGACCAAGGACCTCAGAGGCTACCTTCTCGATCTTACTTGGACGGCCATGGCTGGTGCAAGCCGAATGTGTGCACGATTGGCGCACAGGATTTATCACAATTGGACCAAAGGCTAATCGAATACAACTTCAAGTGTCTCCGAGCTTGACCGGCAAGAAATCGACAACAGCTGAGGAAAGGGAGAAAAAATCAAAGGAAAAGGTTAGACAAGAAATGGCACGCGTAAGATTTGCCCTGCGCACGGAGACTTCCAAGGACCTTTCACAAGATGGATTTAATCTGCAATTGGCCAACCTCCAACATGCGAAAGTGGGCGAGTACATAGATCCTCTATGTTACAAGGATGATTCAGACCAGGAGTTGCTGGGATGGTTGACACATACATGTGAATTTGAGTGCTACATGTTGAGTATAGACGCAAAGGAAAATAAAGCTACTCAATCCCTGGAGAAGGGAACTTCAAAAGAAGAGTTGAAACTGGAGCTACCTCTGACAATGGAAGTACAACAGTTGAGAGAAAGGGTCAGAATGCTAGAAGAAGAGCTTCTAAGGAGAAGTCGACAATCAGACAGAGAAGCGGAAAGTAAAACTAAAGTGTTGGAAGCCATTGCAAAAGCTGAACTAAAGAAATTGGGTACGGTTGAAAAAGGACAAAACAATGATTTACTGGCCAACCATGCACGCGTGATTGGAGAGCACGTTCCAATCACAGTGTCATCAAGGAATAAGGAATATTCGCGAGAAGCTCAGTTGGAAAAATGGGAAGTTTTTCCAGAAAAGTTCTTGAGTGTGGGGTCAGAGCTACTAGATGAAGTACGAGATTGCATTAAATTGGCACTCAAAAATTGCAGCAAGGCCTTTGCATGGTCATACAGTGATCTGAGAGGAATTGATCCCCAAATCTGCCAACATTATATAGATTTGGAAGAAGGTACCCGACCAATATGTCAACGACTTAGGCGGACAAATCCAGTCTACTCGGAATTGATCAAGTTGGAATTGACTAAGTTATTGGAAGCAGGATTCATATATCCCATCGCATCCAGCGAATGGGTATCACCAATTGTAGTTGTTCCGAAGAAAAATAAGAAAATCCGTATTTGCATAGATTATCGAAAGTTGAACGAGCGCACAAAGAAGGATCAGTTCCCTTTGCCCTTTACTGATCAAATCTTGGACAGAGTGGCTGGCCATAAATTGTACTCATTTTTGGATGGTTTCAGTGGGTACAACCAGATCCAAATCCATGAAGAGGATCAATCAAAAACTACTTTCACCACGGAATGGGGCACATACGCATATCGTGTGATGCCATTTGGATTATGCAATGCACCGGCCACATTCTAGAGGGCAATGATAGCTGCATATCAAGACTACTTGCAGGATTGGATGGAGATATTCCTCGATGACTTTGCGATCAGAGGCAACGATGAAAACATGATGGAGAGGATCGAAGCTATTTTAAGAAGAAGCATTGAAAAAGGCATCGCATTGAACCCTGAAAAGTGCACATTTGGAGTGCGAAGAGGATTGCTTTTGGGACATGTTATTTCCGAAAAAGGGATCGCGGTTGACGAGGATAAAGTGGAAAAAATTGGACAACTTCCACCTCCGCAAAACTTGCGACAACTCAGAGGATTCTTGGGGCATGCGAATTATTATCGACGTTTTATATTAAATTTTGCATCAATAGCGGCAGCACTGACGAATCTTTTGAGGAAGGACCAACAATAGCAATGGACTGGAGAGTGTCAAGTTGCATTCGACTCGATCAAGGAGAGATTGATAAATGCACCGATCTTGGTAGCACCCGACTGGACGAAAGAATTCCATGTGCATACCGACGCTTCTCATACTGCGGTTGGAGCAGTACTATGCCAAGCCGATGAAAAGAAGTTGGACCACCCTATTTATTACGCAAGTCGCAACTTGAATAGCACTGAGAGGAACTACACGACTACAGAGAAGGAATGCCTCACAATGATCTTTGCGGTGAACAAGTATCGGCATTACTTGATGGGAAAGCAGTTCACGTTTTATGTGGATCATGAAGCCCTTAAGTATATCATTAATAAACCCGAGCTATCAGGGCGATTGATGAGGTGGATGCTACTCCTCCAAGAATTTCAGTTCACAGTAGTAACCAGACCAGGCAAAGCGCATATATTGGCTGACCATTTATCTCGAATTGTTAATGAGGAGCCAATCTCTGGTGTGCCCGATGATGCTCCCGATGTGCATCTATTCCAGGTTGATGCTAAAGTACCTTGGTATGCCGACTTGGTGAATTTCTTGTGCACTACTAAATATCCGCCAGGAGCAAGCAAGAGAGAGAAGCAAAAACTGTTAGCATTGGCGAAGCACCATAGCATCATTGGGGGGCAACTCTATCGATATTTTGTCCATGAGGGCATTTATCGGAGGTGTCTTGAGGAAGAAGAAGTACCTCTAGTGTTGAGGGCTTTACATGATGAACCCTGCGGTGGGCATTTTGTTGGTGAATTGACGGCAAGAAAGATCTTATTGGCCGGGTATTGGTGGCCAACGTTGTTCAAAGACTCGCACACATACTGTAAGAAATGTGACAGATGCCAACGAATGGGCAAACCAACATTAGTGCATGCAGCTCCTCTTACGCCAGTGCTTGCTCTTAAGCCTTTCGAAAAATGGGGAATTGATTTTGTGGGGCCTATTGATCCTCCCTCAAGACGTAGATCCAATAGGTATATTCTGGTCTGCACTGACTATGTTACCAAGTGGGTAGAAGCCAAAGCTCTGAAGACTGACCGAGCTGTTGATGTAGCTAAATTTTTGTACGAACAAATTATCACTCGATTCGGATGCCCGTTGGAGATAGTGAGTGATAGAGGAACACATTTTGTCAACGAATTGATCGAAGAGTTAATGGAATTATATAAGATCAAACATAGAAAAAGCACTCCATATTATCCGAGAGTGAATGGACAAGTGGAGGTCACCAACAAAGTTCTTGAACATATTCTAACAAAGACAGTAGCTGTGCATAGGAGAGACTGGGATGAGAGACTTTTGGAAGCCTTGTGGGCATATCGAACATCCTACCGAGTGACGACTAAGAGCACTCCGTTCTCTCTAGTATATGGCGAGGAAGCCATCTTTCCCATTGAAAAAGAAGTTCCGACACTAAGAGTGGCCATCGAGGCTAGGCTGGGAGAAGAAGAGTCATTGAAGGAAAGGTACGTACAATTGGTCAAGCTAGAAGAAAAGAGGCTCATTGCACAGCAAAGTCTGGAAGCTATTCAGAAAAGACGTAAAGAGAGGCATGACAAGAATCTCAAGACCTATGTGATTCAAGAAGGGGATTTGGTGCTAGTCTATGATAGTAAATATTATAAATTCTCGGGGAAGTTACAGACAAGATGGGCAGGACCGTTTAAGGTGGTGGAACTCAACTCCGATGGTTCCATGCAAATTCAAGATTTAGGAGAAGAATGTGCTCCCGTGAAGGTTAACGCGCTTAGAGTTAAACCATATTTCAAGTGATATTAGGACGAGAGAAGCGAGATAACATCCAACGGAAGGACATAGTAGACTCCTTGTACATAGATGTATAGTTATATTTATATATATGCGCATATGTTAGTTATGATTTTTGTTGTCATAAATATTATTCTGTGCTAGCTCAAGAATTTTGGGCTTCTAATATTTTTTGTGTTATGCAGAGACTATTAGGAGCTAAGTAACAAAATGGCAGATCAAATAATGCAACTCTACTTGTACGAACTAAGGATATATTTCTCGGACCAAACATTCGCCCGCATGGACATAGATGTCGACGACTTTGAGACGGAATATGATGTAGAGGAAGCGCATTGGCTGGTATGCTTTATAAACCAAGATTTGGGTGTTGCATTTTACATTGAGTGTTTTGAGGAATACCTGACTCGACATGTAGGATGGACGGGAGATCGATATTACTATTTTGATCCTTCTAGGGAAATGCCTAACAAAGAAAACGATATCACTTGGGCTTGGGCAGATGTGTTAACGATAGGAAGTGATGACGGAGCCCCTGAAGTTGAGCCTGACTCGCCCTAGGGAAGTTGTCGGGATGCGAGTACGATGTGAGGCTACATGAGACATCCCAGAGACCCACATTCTAGATCGTCTAAGGATAGGTACAGGAGGGACTAAGGCATAGCTGGTTGTAGTTACCTAGTGAAAAGTCAAATCGATGAATACATATGTAGTGTCCGTAATTGAAAGAATGGAGTGAAGAGGTGGTTGATCTGTCAAAGGCTAGTGTGGATATGTTTGCATGCATGTGTGGGAAAGTGGGAAAGTCCCTTTCTTCCTCTCCCTGATTCTCAGGACTTGGGTGAATTAATTAACTATAAAAAAATAAAAATAAAAATAAAAAACGAAGAGAAAGGAAAGAAAAAGAATGTGTGTTGTTGTGGTCGTACCAATGCGCTATGGTGGGCTAGTAGGTGGGTGGATTTATCCTAGCCGGGTGGTTAGGACCACGAGCCGCAGCTAGTTTTGCCATAGGCTTGGGAGGTATATGTTTGTGTCTTAGCTACGCGCCATAACGGGTTGGTAGGTAGGTGGAGCCATCGTGGCTGGGTAGTCACGACCATGAGCCGCATCCAGCTTCGTTATGGGCTAGCTGATACATGTTATGTGTCATTCTTGTATATTTGTGTGTTGTGCGCTGCATTGCATTGGTAGATGGGTGGAATCAACCTGATCGGGTGGTCAGGTCCACGAATCGCATCCAGTGTCAATGTAGGCCAACGTGTCAAAATAAATAAATTTTTTTTTCATATGGAGTTATTCCCCACTCTTGAGGGGGAGAGAGAGAGAGGAGAAGGTGACGATCGCCTGGAAGGGAACGTTATTTTCTTGTGTGATTGGTATGTGTTGGCTTGCGACAGATCAGCTCACTTTGAATCAACATTCTTGAAGGCACGGAGACTTTATATGTACTTATGGATGAGGCTTTAGTGAGGTAATGCAACGGGTTTGCTTTATAACTTGTGTGCTTTATCCGAGGGTTTTCCAGTGTGTGGGACACTCCAAGGTTTTTATGTAGGTCTTGACTTGTACTCGAGTCTAGATGGCTTTTGTAGGACAACGATGGGGATTCTTCGGGAGTGTCTAGTCATGGAATAACTATACATAGCGAATGGTAGGTGCAATAATGGAGTATGCATTTTGGGTATGTAGCATCTCCTGTTGGATTCATTTCAGTTCTTGTTGTTTATTTCGGTATTTCCGTTTCTGTTTGTTCGTAATGATAGTTGCATGTGTAAACACGAAAAGGTATGAATGTGATATTTTGGTTGAGGCTATTTTCATAATGGAATGAATGAGCAAATTGATGCATGGTTGAAAGGGAATTGCATATATGTGCATGCTCTTGGATTATTTTGGAAGCGACTGATCTGTTTATTTCATAAGTGATTTTTTAGCACTAATAGCTTCAATGAGTGCAGGTCCAATTGGAATAATGGCTCGATGGAAAGGTATGCAAGCTTGTTGTCCACTGATATTTTCATGGCTGTTTTGATTAGATTGCAGCAAGAGTGGCTCGTCGAGGACGACTTCGCAAATAAGAAGAGGGGAGTATGTTAGCTCACAAAATGGTTGATTCTATGCACTAATGTGGTTCTATTTGGCCAGGGAAATATGTTTGATTGCAGGTACTTGAAGAGTTAATCAATTGGATGAAAGGTATTTGCAAACTACATGGCTACATCTTGTTCAGAGGGGAATGCCCTTGGTGTTTGGAGTTCCGATTATGGAAAATATGAGCATGTTTAGGATGCAATCATTTGTGTTGAGCAAATGCAGTTTGGGGGAAAGCCCATTCAGATTCTTGCATTTCTTGTTTATGTATTGAATGCCTATTGTCATGCAAGCTTGGTGAGTGAAGGCCACAACCATTTTGAGGCCATGTATGCAAGTTGTGGCTTGATCATAGAAACCTATAAGTTTTCAATAAGCTTCAGATTAGGGATGTTGCGGGTTGGAATGCACTTATGGAAGATTGCACAATGAAATTGCCAAACAATGATTGTTATTATCTGATGTTGTTCTTGGATGTGCATTAGTGGATATGAACTTATGCATGTTTATGGTCCCAAGAACTGCCAAAATGAGATGTGATCGCATGGAATTCCAGGATTTCAATGAATACAAAGAAAGGGTTGTTGAATGAAGCTATACAGATGTATGCACAAATGTTTTTGGAACTTCTGTTTGGTGGGGACAGGGAAATAAGAAGAGGCTTATCCTTTTGAGGGGCGCCGATGTACAGATAAGGGGGGGCATTTCGGAGAGTTTTTTTCTTCTTTCTCCCGTTTGGGAATGTCCAGAGGAAGGAGGATACAGAAGTACAGAGGGGCGACTTTATATGTGTGCAGGAAGGAAGGAAGGGAGGGACGAATGCTCAGTTTTGGTAGAAGAACCGATGCGTTAAAGGAGATGTTTTGTGCTCCATGAAAACAGGGGAAAAGGTCGACGCATGATATCTGAGAGGGCAGGCACAGAAACTAAGAGGAGAAGATTCGAAGGAACGCACATTTTTTTTATTTTTGAGGGCAGTAGCGCACATGTTTTGAAGGACCTGAGGGAAGCTAAACGGCATGCCATTTACGGCTGGAAATTTTTGATGAAGCTACGTTGACAGAAAGAGAAGATGAATGATGGGTGTGATGAAAAGACGATGACAACGACTTGCTTATGAAGATTTTCTGATAGATGATATTCACCACTTTAATCTCCAGCACTGTTACGCTTGCTTTGATGCACTTTTAACTGAAGACTGTTAGATTCTCTGATATGGAATGGTAGTTTTTCTGCGTATCAATGGAGACGGCCTCATGCTATGAAGTTACATTGATCAAATGCATACTGAGAATGGCTCTGTGTTCGAGGAGGATTCTGACCGTTACTGGAGAAAAAGAACAACATCGAATGTGAAGAAGAAGGATCCATTCTCTGACGCGATTCTTGATTGGGAGAAAGTTATAGCACATGAGCTTGACAGATAAGAGGTATCGATGAATACTACAGAGACCTCGATAATGTAATAACTGCTTGATTGCCTCGAGAACTGCTGTGGAAAAGAGGTGCTTAGGTCCGTTACTGCTGCTATTTGTTTTACATGCATAACTCATATTATGTTACTGCATGCCTATGGTTTGTTTTTGTTGCCGCCCTTAGCCATCTATTAAGGTTCGACTGATTGACAGTGTTGTCTAATGCAAAGATTCCATGCATTTATTTATATCGCACGAGAAAATTTGGTGATAGCGCTTAGTATTATAGATTTCACAAGTATTGATAATATAACTATTGTTTTGATCTTTATGGTTAATAAATGATGTTTAAACTTAAAAATTGTTATGGTATGACCCTGGGAGAGAGATTATAGAATGGAGTGATAACGAGAGAGGTGTTTCTTAAACATTTGGTATAGACATAGCTATCGACATCTTAGAAAAACATAATTTGAAACTCATATGTGGAAGAAAAATTTGAGTTCTTTACAGAGAAACGATCTGTGTCCATTTTTCTCTGCTCGAAATTACTGTGGTGAACTCAGAGCTCAGAGAACGTAGAAAGAGGAGTGTTGATATCTTCGATTAAAATTGTGACTTTTGCAAATATGTAATCAGATCATACACAGGAAGGATTCCTCGAGGGATAATTATGGGTTCCAGGTAATCCAATTGGACCGATTCCGAGGGGTTTGAGCAAAATAAAGGCTTCCACAATCATCTTTTCCTTGGGTTAAGAGGCCAAACATGTACTAATGCGGTTCTATTTGGCCAGGAAAATATGTTTGATTTCAGGTACTTGAAGAGTGGAAGTGACGATTGATGAGAAGTATTTGGAGTGTGCAGAGCCCCTCCTACGGTGCATTTGAATGGAGTTACTGTTGCGAAGTTTGCAGGACCTTTTGGCATGCAATGTCGCATTAAAATTGGATGCTTTGAAGCAGAACATGAGGCCTGGGAACCCCTATGGTGACACAAGAGGAGCTTTTGGTGATAACTAGTTCCGATTCACGTTATTGTGCCATGTTGTATGTGAAGCACCTCCCTTATTCAAATCGAAGGTGTAAACACTGTCGAGGAGGTTGATTGGTACTTGGGGAAGAGAATAGCTTATGTCTATAAGGCAAAGAAGAAGAAGAATGGTACTCTATACCGAGCAATATGGGGAAGAGTTACGAGGGCCCACGGAAGTAGTGGCATTGTAAGAGCAAAATAAAAAAAAAAAAAGAAAAAAAAAACCTTCCCCCTAGCTCATTGGGTGGGGGAGTTCATGTTTTTATGTATCCAAGTAGGATTTGATGGTGGAAGCTAAGCTTAACGATGAGCCTTGATACTGCTACCACACGTTAGGTTTTTATCTTATCCGCATGTTGAGAGAGTGGGAGAGGAGGCTTCTCTCGACCCTATGAATTCATTATCCAATGGCTGCAGCGGGGGGGTTTTTGTCCTCTCTCTCGAGTTCTTCTGATTTTTGTGATTTTCTGATAGTTTTCAAGATGTAAATGCTGAGAGGACTGGCGCACCACTAACTGTTATGTATGCTTCAGTTGAGGAGATATGTAGAGATGGTAAGGGAAATTAGGGCTTCGAATTCAAAGGGGTGTTCTCCTCTCTCATCTCAGCGGACTGCTATGCGCACGCACAAAGTGGAAGAAGCCATAGTGGATGTAGTGCAATTTTGTGTTTGGAGGAAAAGCATAACATTCAGCAAATAGCGTGGATTACAAGATTCAAGAAGAAAAACTAATGTTCATTAGGAGGCAAGTTGCTGAGCTGATGAGAATTAATAGTTTCAAGGGGAAAACAAATCCAGGCTTCAATGACAGATTAGCAGGTGTTAGAATCTGAAGAAAGAAGTGAAATGTTGATGCTGATGATCAAATACAGATGTCGAACAGGAGGGGAGAATTGACATGAACTCACTACAAAAGAGCTCACAAAATGGTTGGTTTTTATGCACTAATGTGGGTCTATTTGGCAGGAAAATACGTTTGATTTAAGGTACTTGAAGAGTGGACTTGATGATGGATGAGAAGTATTTGGAGTGTGTAGAGCCCCTCCTACGGACATGAGGTGCCATGTTCATGAGAGAGCATATGTGGAGCTCATAGGGAAGGTCTTACCACACTTTTGGGGTGGCAGTGTCTAATCCCTTTACAAAAGGCCATCCATGTTTGGCATATCATTGAGATAGTTTATGTGCAGGTTAAAATGTTGAAATCTTAAGTGGTGTGTCTTGAGTCCTTCTAATGTCTACTGATATAACATACGTGTGAAAAACATTGTGAACCAATGGATGTTGCTGACAATAACGCATCAGCACACCTAGGCATCTAGTCTAATGATCATATCATCCGCAGATATACATTCCCCACTTCAAACCAAATGACATCAGAGGTTACGGAAGTGATTTTCCAGATTCAAGTAGATCCACCTCTGACATGGCTGCTCCATTTAGTAATCAGACGTGGGACAGTTAGTGCATCTGGTCACATTCTGTAGGTGCCTCTGACGATGGAGAAGAGATTTATTGCCTTCACGTGATCAGTGGTCAATCTCTGACAAGCCATGATCCAAATATGGTTGCGCTTTGTTGAAGCCATCCATCATAATCGACTGCTTTTGCA
This sequence comes from Ceratopteris richardii, assembly GCA_020310875.1. Lineage (NCBI taxonomy): Eukaryota > Viridiplantae > Streptophyta > Polypodiopsida > Polypodiales > Pteridaceae > Ceratopteris > Ceratopteris richardii. The sequence continues at coordinate 55,677 of MU260976.1, forward strand.
ATCTTTGCCGCCTGGGGACAGAGTCATTGAACTACGTTGTGCGCTAACTTCTAAGATTGAAGAGATGTCTATCTCCCAGAGTGGAGGCAGCAATAAAAACTCTTCCTAGGAGACTCCCATCTTCTCTATGACTTTGTGGCCTCGGGCGAGCTTCAAGCACTTCTGCCCTCTTTTCAAGCCTATGGCACTGTGATTGCACATGGAGGGATATTTCATAGTCTCTCTCTCTCTGTTTTTCGTGTGCAGGAACGAGGGGGGGCGGATGAGCATGGACTGAAGGGGAGGTATCTCTCTGCTCGCTTGTGGTGTACAGGAGATTCAGGTTATCCTTGGAGGCCGCTTGAGAAGGTATCCTTTTGGGCTGAGGAGTAGCTCCCATCGTGGAGGTCGAAGGGGGGTAGAGTTTTCAGAGGAGGCAATCAGGAGATGTGCGCTGCTGTCGGAGGTGTTTGAGAAGGGAGGGGCTGGTGGTTGCAGAGTCAAGGAGCTCTTTGGCATATGGCTGGAGGAAGAGGACAACAGAGGGGAGAGAAGGCCTGACAGAGAAGCTATCTCGAAGGGGCGGACTAAAGAATACAAAGACTGTTATCAGAGATCGGCAAATGCACTGTTAATCAGAATAGACTTTGAAGTTCATACGAGAATCTGGCGCTGCAGTTAGGAGGAAGTTTCAGGAAGAAGATAATGCTCGAAGAATCCATCTGCTGTTACAGAAGATGATGGGAAATAATAGCTGATGCTGAATGTTCGAACGGAAGAGAGATCCAAAGATCTAACATCGAGGACGGAGCTTATCCATCAACAATCTATCTAATAGAGTTCTGGGAAATTCCAACAAAAAGAATCTCACGTGTTTTCTTCAGACCTGCTCTCGTCCTTGATCTTGGATGTAAGCTAAAGTCCAATCATTCTACGGTATGCTCTGACACGCACTGAATTGGTGAATAGTGGCAAGTAATAAGAATTATGCAAATATGATGAAAGGCGTAAACTTATGATGCAGTAGTTTTGTTTTCTCATGCGTTGATGTCATAAGATGTTGTTTTTTCAGAAAACAAATTTTAAATGTGAAATTTGCCTTGTTCTAACTCGAGCAATTGTGATAATTCTCTTCTTTCGTCTCTCCCTAAATGATACTTAGTTCTGTCTTAATTTTGCACATGTGAAGTCCCAGATTGAATTATACAACACAAATGAGTACAACCTCCGAAATGACTAAAAGAATATGTGATGATGTCATGAATAGAATTTGACCTCGGTATTAATAGAATGTGACTAGAGATTAACCTTATGCATATCTGGCAAAGAATCGTCTTCATGCTTTTATAGTCAATCGAATTAGTGTGAGATAACAGTCGTTTGTTACTATGTATCTTTTAGTCGACTTCTGACAAAACATTTTTCATAAGATGCGTAGACTAGTAATATTTTTCAGTATTAGACGAGTTTGTACTTTGGTCGCTTTACTGCCATGTTTTTTTGTTGTTGTTGTTTACACTCCATTGAATGCGTTGCTGGAAAAGTGCTTCGGTTGATATGATCACAGTTGATATTCCCTAAATAATGAACATGATTCTTAAAACAGTGCGGTAGCTTTGGCAATTTGAGTTCGATTGCTTCATTCTTCACGTGCGATACTGTTAAAGATATTTTGAATGTTTAAGACTGTCCTTATTAAAACTCACGCTTGATGATGAATAAACTTTGAAAACTTCTAGAAAGCCATTCCCTGGACCTCAAATAATAGAATCTATTCTTGTAATAGCTTATGTTCTCAGAACTTAAAGTATTGCATTCTTGTTTCCAGCATGTGAGAAAATCGAA
>MU260976.1:62500-138441 GCA_020310875.1 Ceratopteris richardii
TCAAAAACCACTTTTCTCACTTCAACCTCCTTAATGGGCTGTTTATGCATCTTTGACTCATTAAAAATCACATCACTACTTCTGATCACTGATCGTGTTTCAGGATCCCATAAGCGATATCCAAATTGTCCTTCTCGACCATATCCAAGAAAAATGCATTTCTTTGACTTAAGGTCCAACTTTTGTCTAAGATTTTTGGGTATATGAACATATGCTTCACACCCAAAAACTCGAAGATGATCATAATATGGTGGTTTCCCTGTCCATAACTCTTGTGCCACTTTCAGACCTTTGGCAGTACTAGGTGAAAGGTTAATCACATGAACTGCAGTCAATACTGCTTCTACCCAAAAACCTTGTGAGAGGTTTGCATGATGCAACATAGAGACTACTCTATCTTGAATAGTTCTATTCATCCTCTCAGCTACACCATTCTGTACTGGGGTATAAGGAGCTGTAAACTCTCTACGAATCCCTCTAGACTGACAGAAAAGGCTGAATTCACTTGAGGTATACTCACCCCCATTATCTAAACGTAAAGCCTTAAGCTTTGTTCCTTTTTCAGTCTCAACTGAAGCAAGCCATTTTATGAAAGTAGGGAATACATCATCCTTTGATTTGATAGGATATACCGAGACTTTTCTAGTAGCATCATCTATGAAAGTGACAAAGTAAAGAGAACCACCTAAGGACCTAGTGGGCATAGGACCACACAATCTGTATGAACGAGATCTAAAGGCTGAATTGAAGAGTCAATGTGCATTCTATGCACATTTCTGGTTTGCTTTCCATATTGACAATGCTCACAAAATGAAAAATCAAAGAAAGATAACACAGGTAAGTAGCCAGAACAAGAAAGATTTTCCATTCCACTACGAGATATATGGCCCAAATGACCATGCCAAATACAAGCCATAGGCTGTTCAGTAACAGCTAACAAGTGTTCTTTCTGTGATACAAATAAAGGATAAAGTGAGACAACTTTGCTTCCTTTTGCAATAACCATATTGCCCTTTGATATACGAAAGGACTGAGCATAGAAGACCACCTTGTAACCAAGGTCATCAAGTTGACCAACTGACATCAAACTGCGTGATAACTGAGGTACATGGCATACATTATGCATAGTAAATTTTGAACCATCAATGAACTCACAACCACATCTCCAATCCCCACAACATCACACTGGTAAGAGTCACCAAGTCTCACGGTACCAAGAGACTTTGCTGCATAATTAGAGAACCATTCTCTATGTGGTGTCACATGGAAAGAAGCACCAGAATCTAGCAGCCAGGTGTGGGAAAGAGAATCAGCCATAAGTGCCTCAGATGGCACAGTACTATCAAGTGTCAACACATCAGCATCATTAGAAATAGCATTAATTTCTTCAATCTTCACAGTCAAAGTAGATGGTGCAGGTAACTGTTTAACATGCCCATCAACATTCTTTCCTTTACCTTTAGCATTCTTTAATGCATAACAATCTTTCTTCATGTGTCCTTTCTTATGACCAAAATGGCATTCGATATCCCTCTTCCTTGATTTACTTCTACTCTTATTCCGTTGACCATTCTTTTCCTTGTTCTTGCTCCTGCCACATTGTTGATTCTTTCCTTGGTAAGAATCACGAACATTATATGCATCTCCACTCTGAGTGCCAACCATAGATTTTCTCCGAATCTCCTCACTCAAGAGTGCTCCACATATGTCATCATAGACAAGTTTACCGCCAGGTGCACTGTTGCTAATAGATGTGCAAAGCGTATCCCATGATGATGGCAGGGTGCATAACAGCAATACTGCTTTCATTTCATTATCCATATCCATTTTCTGAGCCTGTAACTGGGAGAATATAGCATCAAACTCATTTAGATGAGCAGCAACACTATCTGTGTCCTTCATACGAAGGTCATATAATTTTCTCATCAGATACACTTTATTTGATGTCGTCTCTTTTTCATATGTATTGCATAGCTTCTTCCAAAGTTCCTCTGCACTTTCACAGTCTAATACTGTAAAGTAAACATTATCTGCCAAGTGCAAGCGAATGGTAGACCTGGCCATTTCATGTAACTCATCCCAATCATCTTCATCCATGTCAGCAGGCTTCTTTGAAATCCCATTTACTGGCTTCCATTGCCTCCTTTGAATCAGCACATCTTTAATCTGATTCTTCCATAGAGCAAAGTTTGTGCCATCAAATTTTCGGATCTCAAAATGGTCTTTGCCCTGCAAGTTATAGCTCCTCCTCGGAACACTAGCACTAGACCCTGATCCACCGGATGTGCCTGAGACTCTGATGCCATGATTGTACAGAATTGAATAGAATGATAATGGAGCTAGAAGAGTCCAAACACCAACAAATAAGTGTATCAAGGAGTAAATCGACCACTGTATAGTTGACTAAACCAGAAATCTGGAAAAATTTTGCCAGAGTATCCTCTGCAAAATTAGCATATGACCAGTGTCAAAGTATCATAAAACTGCAAGTACTGACATTTCTACCTGCATAGTGAATCACTGACTCCACTGCATATAATCAGTTACCCAATAGAAGCCAACTAGGCTTATCGAGCACCTGTGAACAACTATCATACATCTCCTATGGCGAGGCTGGGTAAGTCTTCCACCTGCATCACCGAAGAGACCCCGACATCTGGGTGTCTCCCAGTTAAGAAAACCTCACCACGACCCTCTTTATCAAACGTAAAAGGCTTTATGCAAAGAACGTAATCGCTATATCAATGACCACGTGGACGTACATAAGCGGTATCCACAGAAGCGTACATGGTGTGTATGTGCTCAATATATGCAGTAAAATGACACTAAAAGGCTGAGTACACAGCCCAAAAACTAGCCAATAACACCTGGAAGTGTCTGTCAACTCTGATGTTTTAGGCTTTAAAAAACCTGCATAAATTTGTAGCGACTACTCCCACCAAAACTGAAAACCCCTCGAGAAACCTGTAGTTTTATGAGTGTGGCTGAAACTACAGCCCCAAAGGTTGATATTTATTGTCTCAGAAGTACAAGGAACCCTCTTCTTGATGTTCTTGGACCTGTGCGAAGAGAACTATGTGCAAAAGTACTCCGAAATGGCTCCAAAAACACCCCAAAATTGCTTCAGAAATAGGCTTTGAAAGCAAAAAATGAAGCTTTGAGGGACCAAAACTTGTTCAAGGTAATGTCAACCTTAGTCTTTCCCCTTCTTCAGATACCACAAGAGTGTAGCTTAGTGGCAAGAGATTGCCACGGTTAAGCGAGCTCTGGGGGGAACAGTACTGGGATGGGTGACCTCCCGGGAAGTACCGGGAACCTCTATATTCCTTGATCGTTGAGGTCCTCCCTCATGCGCAGCCAACGGCGCCAACGGTGACTTCGGTGACTCGGATGACAAGGTATGCCTTGGTCGCCGCCTTAGTCGTAAGCCTTGGAGAAAGCCTGGGGGGGGGCTCGCTTCGCTCGCACAAACGGAACAAAGGTTTTGCCTCGAACTGCTCTGATACCAGTGAAGTTCTTTATGGCAATGCACCACAGTGCGCTCTCCTTCTCGAGAGCTCCACGACGATATGCTCGAAGTAGAAAGCCGAGCTCCTGAGGCCGCACACAATACTCCGCACAGAGGTTGTAGAACACGCAGAAAACACAGTACACAGGAAGCACGAAGACAAACTTTTTAGGTCTTACAAATGCGGTCGAACTTCCAGTCTGTGACTGACCAGGCCACTATATGCTTTATTAAAGAACATATACAAAGAAGTGTCCGGTGGCCATTTGGCCTTTCACATGGACACTAACGGTAACAAGGCAATGTCAAAGCACCTGATGGAAACATCAACCTACTCAGTAAGGTACTTTATGTCCCTACCATTACAAAGAATTCAATAAGTGTTGGGCAGATAGTAGAGAAAGGGTTGCAAGTCAGGTTCACAAAAGCAAGAGCATTTGTTGAAGATCCAAGTCAAGGATTCAGAAGAATTGCAAAAGGTGAAAAGGCAGGTAGATTGTTCACATTTGAATTACAAGACACTAGAAACATTGCTCTCTTTAATTATGGTAGTGAGACACTCACAGAATTGGAAGTATGGCACAAAAGGTTAGCACATATTGGTGAAAGGTCATTAAAGCAAATTTGCAGGGACCAAAGTGTACTTGGACTCCCTAATTTGTCAAAAAATCATATGATTTATACGTGCAGTGCATGTCAATTTGGAAAGTCTCACAGGTTATCATTCATGAAGAAAGGTTATATGCATGGAGATCTCTTGGAGTTGGTTCATACAGATGTATGGGGACCTAGCAAGGAAGCTTCAATATCTAGATCAAGTTATTATGTCTCCTTTATTGATGATTGCAGCAGATGGACTATCCTATTCTTTATGAAACACAAAGATGAAGTTTTTTCATGTTTCAAATGATATTTGGCTCTTGTGGAGAATCAAACAAGTAAATCACTAAAAAGGCTAAGGTCAGATGGAGGGGGAGTGGCGCAAAGGAGGAATAGGACAAATGTTGAAGCTTCAAGGTCTATGTTAAATGAAAAGCATTTACCTAATTACTTATGGGCTGAGGCTGTATCTACAGCCACTTACTTGATTAACAGGTTGCCTTCAAAATCCCTTGATGGGATGACTCCATATGAGGCTTGGAATGGAAGAAGACCAAGCTTAGTTCATTGTAAAATTTTTGGATGTATTGCTTTTGCTCATGTTCCTTCACAGGTTAGAGGCAAGATGGATCCAAAGGCAGAAAGGTGTGTATTTATTGGATATGACAACAATCAAAAGGGCTACAGGTTATACAACCCTACCAACAAAGGATTCTTGGTAAGCAGAGATGTAGTTTTTTATGAGAACAATTCAAGGTATGAAGATTCATGCAGGAAGGTCAATTTACCATATGATCTTGAAGAAGATTTTCCAAAGTTTGGTAGAGAACAACCAAAGACTGAAGAACAAGACACCTCAGAGGATGATGAAGAATCTCAGATGGAAAAGATCAAAGCATGGAAGTCTAAAGGTAAAGCAAAATTGCAAGAACTTGGACATGAGGCAGAATCATCACATCATGGCCTAAGAAGATCTATGAGGGAAAAGAAAAAACCAGAAAGGTATGGGTTTGACACCTCATGTGTATATATAGATGATATTATATTGACAAGAAATGATGCAGATGGTATGAAGAAGATCAAAGATCAGATGAGAGAAGAGTTCAAGATAAGTGATTTGGGTTCACTTACCTACTTCCTAGGTTTGGAAGTTGTCTACAAAAATCATGGTTTGTTTCTCACTCAAAGAAACTACATTAAGGACATGTTGGCAAAATTCAAGATGCAAGATTGTAAGATTGCAGGTACTCCAATGGAGGTCAATCGCAAATTGAGCTCACATGAAGGTGAACTCATAGAGGACATCACATCATATCAAAGTCTAGTGGGTAGTCTCAACTATGCCACACTGACAAGAGTAGATATATGTTACAGTGTGAGTGTGCTAAGTCAATTTATGCACACACCAAGGAAACCACATATGGATGCTGCCAAAAGGATTCTCAAGTATCTCAAAGGAACCATAAATGAAGGAATTTATTATCCTTATGTATCTGATTTAGGTTTGAAGCTATTTTCTGATGCAGATTGGGCTGGCTCCAAGGAAGATAGAAGGAGCACTTGAGGTTATCTTACCTTTGCAGGTTCAAAGCTTATTTCTTGGTCATCCAAGAAGCAACCCACAATTGCTCTCTCTTCTACTGAATATGAATACAGAGGTCTTGCCATAGCTACTCAGGAAGCTATGTGGATGAAGACATTATTCAAAGATCTTGGATTGGAGTTTGGAACTCCAACTATTTATGGTGACAATATGAGTTCTATTCATTTGGCTGCTAATCCTATTTTTCATGCAAGGACTAAACATATTGAAGTTCATTATCACTATGTACGAGAAAAGGTTCTAAGCAAAGATATTCAAATATCATATGTGTCCACTCATCAACAATGTGCAGATATTCTAACCAAAGCATTGGATGGTACAAAGCTTTGCAAATTCAAGGCTATGATAGGTTTGCAGGTAATCTTGGAAGATTGAAGACCTAAAGCATACTTGGCTTGAGGGGGAGCTGTTGGAGCAAGTCTATGACAAGCTTAAGTATTGGCTTGAGTCCCACAAAGTCATAGAAGAAGTCTTAAAATGAAGTCAATGTAAAGTTCACTTGTGAACTACCTCTTGTAACTTTTGAAGAGTTTACTTAATGTAAAAGTGAAAGAATCTTAAGTGGTTGAGTCCACTTGATCATAAAGGGAAAGAGGAGCCACAAATTCATGATTTGTGGTAGGTAGAGAATCAAATCAATCATTGATTGATTGGAGAGTGATTGAGGGAAGTTAGCCTCCCAAACTCAACTATAAATAGATGGCAGTTTTAGTCGTGGTTAAAGAGACCTATGTGAAGACCTCCAAGAGCTGAGCTTTATGCCATATCAAGGTGTGATTACAAAGCACACATATGTATCAATAATTCATTGTATTTTTACAAGCAATATACTTTCATTTTCATGATTATTTGAGTTCATATGTCCATGTTCTTGTGAAGTGTACTACTCACTGCCATTGCTCTCAATTTTCTCAATCAGATTGCAGAGATGTTTTCTTTGAGCTTGGTGCATCATTTTCAGTGATCTAACTTTGTAAAGTTAGCTCTATAAGTCTACTATATGCTCAAAAATTTTCATTTCATTTGGATGTTGCAATATGCAGTTATGTTCAGTTGAAGTCAATAGTGTCTGTTCATTTTCACTTCTCTGTCAGGTACCCGACTTTTTTACTCACCTTGTCACAGCCATTTCTCAGTGGTTACTTATCAAAATTCAATAATTTAAATCTTGTTGGATTCAGCTTACTATCTAGTATAACCATACAAATTTGAATAATCCTCGGATTCTTACATTTTGAGTTATGTTCATTTTTCTGCTCACTTGTCTCAAATTGTAGGAGCCCGTGAAAATCGGGATGATATCATCACTTGTTAAAACTCATTCTCAGTGTGTGGTTTATTATTTCTTATGAGATTACTCTTGAAAGTTAGCTCTTTAAGTTAACTAGACTTCCCCAAAAGGAATTAAGCTAATTGCTTCTTTGCTTAGAGAATTATGCAAAACACTGGAGAGGTATATGAACCAAGAATAACAAGTTCTTCACCTCTGAGCTAACTCCAACTTATGTGTTTTGATCTATCTTCTTGAGAGTGATCTTCCAAGGTACATAGGGTGTCTAATACATCCATTGGAAGGCTAAAAGGGCCTACCATATACTTCTGGAGTTCATTTGGCTGGTGTAGATCAAGGATTTTGCAACACCTCTTCATCTTCAAGCACATACCTATCCATCTCTTCACAATCTTACATGCCAAACATGTGACAAGATCATTCTCTACTCTCATATGGAGGATTTACCACAGTGATCATACACGTACAATGCTTTGAAGCTCTGAAAATAAGAGCTTGCACACCAAAAAATCTCTCTCAAAGAAGTTCCAAACCAAGATGAAACTCCAAAAGCAACTAGGGTTCTTTGGGTGAAAATGTGCTGCTCTGTGTTTTGTTATTTCAGAGGTCACAACCTCTAAGTTTGAACTTTTACTCTTTAAAAAACTTCAAGATCCATTCTTCACTACGTAATGAGATAAAGAACACCTCAATCGGAGGTGCGTAGCTCAAGATATGCACAAAACAAGCACCTAGTGTCAATTTCACTTTCACTTGCAACACTATTGCTCTGTGTTCTGCAATTTTGGCGACTTAACACTGAGAATCTGAATCTCAATTCTTCTACAAATTTGTAGTTATCTTTTTGGGCTACACAGACCAAGTTGAATCATTTGATTCCAAGCTGTAAAACTCAAGTTATGATCGCAAAACTGACTTGTTGTCTTAATGAATGTAGATTCGTCTTCTATATTAGTCTGCATTTTTTGAATTTTCGGCACTATAGTACTCCAATGCAAGTTCTGCACTCTACAAAGAAGTTGTACCCTTTTGTTTTAGCTACGCATAAACCTTTAAAATGTATCAATCTGAGCTTCCTACTTCGAGTTATGGCCAAAATACTGAACTACTGTTGAGAGATACTGACCTACACTTTCACCTCTTGTGACATAAGCTTCCATTGAAGCTTCTTGCACACATGCCTTCAACATGCTATGATACCAATGAGGGTCTTTGGTGTGTATAACAAGAGGAGGAAGGAGGAGATGGAGCGAGAGAGAAGAGAGGAGAGACGTGCACAGATGCATGGGAGCCTCGAAACCCACATAATGAACTCTCTTGAGGCAATGCTCTATAATGATGTATATATATGAATATGGGGGTAAGGTCACATGACCCTTACATCCCCAACAATTATGTATGTTTATATGTGTATGTGTTTGTGTGTGTATGTATATGTGTGTGCATGTGTATGTGTACTTGTGTATGTATGTGTGTATGCATGTGTGTATGTATGCATGTATGTGTATGTATGAGCATGTATGTATATGTGTGTACATAGGTGTATGTGTGTGTATATGTGTATGTGTGTATGTGTGTATGTATATGTGCATGTTTATGTGTATGTGAATGTATGTGTGTGTGTATGTGCATGTGTATGCATATGTGTGTATGTGAGTGTATGTGTGTGAGTACATATGTGTATGTGTGTGTATGCATGTGTGTATGTATGTATGCATGTGCATGTGTATGCATTTGTGTGTATGTATGCACGAATGTATGTGTGTGTGTATATGTGTATGTGTGTGTGTCTATGTGTATTTATGTGTACATTTGTATGTGTGTATGTGTGTGTATGTGTATGTGTGTATGTGTGTGTATGTATATGTGTGTATGTGAGTGTATGTCTTTGTATATGAGTGCATGTGTGCGTATGTATATGTGTGTGTATGCATGTGTTTATGTTTGTATGCATCTGCATGTATGCATGCATGTGTGCCTGTATGTGTATGTGTGTGTATTTATATGTGTGTGTATGTGTATGTCTGTTTTTGTGTGTGTATGTGCATATGTATAGGTGTGTGTATATGTATATGTATGTGCATATATATATATATATATATATATATATATATATATATATATATATATATATATATATATATATATATATATATATATATATATATATATATATATATACATACATATATATATATATGTGTGTGTGTGTGTGTGTGTCTGTAATTCCATTCTCTTTAGTCAATGTCCATTTTTGCACATTGCATACCTTCATGAGAATTTTTGATAGACTATTGAAGTTCCATATAGAATATGCATTTACCATGAAACCAGTTGATAAATCTATTCAAGATATAAAGAAATTGGAGGAACTACTTAATTCAATTGGTTGTCATGGTGGAAACATAACCCTAGTTGTTAAGAAAGTTAGAGAATCTCAAGATAATTTTCAAAAAGTGTCAATGACAAGGAATAAATCAAGACATTTTTTTAGAAAAGGTACTAGCACTCAAAATAATGAACATTATGAGCTATGGAAAGATCTATGCATGTTCACAACAGACAATGACTCTCAAGTTGATCTTTGTAATAAGAGAAAGAAGGTTTGGTCAAGCTTTGATAAGTTGGTAGGCTTAATGGGTCTGATTAGGTCTAGTGCTATTCAATATCAATTTTTTCAAGAGACATTAGTAGAGTTCACCAAGTGTTTCATTCAATCTTGGGGAGAGAGCAATATAACACACTACATTGTAAGTGTATTCTTCTTCTAAGTGCGTTCATTGCACTTACCTTTTTCTAATGTAATTAATATTTTTTAGCATATTTTATTTGCACATGGAGCTTATTTCATGCATCAATATGGGTCATTAGAGATTTTCAGTACCCAAGGAATGGAAAAGTCACACTACAAAGCGAGGGGTGTCTACTTCAAAAACATGCGACATGGTGGTAGTCCAATGCAATCAAACTACATAGATTCACAATTGGAAAAACTTGCGAGAAGGATGCAACACAAGATTTTTAATGAGAACTGGAAGTCATCATTAAGACCTGTCCATCATGCTTAGTGGCTTGCTAGGAGACTACGAGAAGGCTCAGCTTGGAAGTAAAGTGAATTCGTTATTTCCCATTATGTGGTCAATCCTATGATTATTGTAATCTTGGTTTCAATGTGTTATTATTTATATTATAATATTTTGTATGTTTTTAAACAGGTTTTGTCCTTTCTAGTGTGAACAAACAATTAAAAAAAAAAAAAACTCTATAAATAGAGAGAACTCACTTCATTTCACACTTTTTGCAACTCAAGAGAATGGCACACACCAAGCAAACTGCAAGGAAAGATCGCGTGTTCTTTCCTAGCCCTCATCTAGGGATGCAATGCCCACCATGGTTGCAACCCCCCCAAAGACCTTGAAGTGGTTCCTAGAGCACATCTATGCCATGTCACATGATGGCACACCACCTGGGAGCAATCCATCACGAGAACATGAAGTGTCCAATAGACAAGAGTATTTCACTCTAAGATGATCAGAGTTACATTCAGATGATGAGCTACCAACAAGGGCATCCATAAGGGCAAGACCCAAACAAAAGATGAGAAGGGTTGTATTAGAGAGCGATGAGGAGTCATCCCTGAATGACAAAATCAACAATCAACCACCATGGAATGATATGCACATTCCAACGAGCCATACAGTGACACATGGAGGCAAGAGACTTCCACAAGGACAAGGGCAAATACCAATAGAGGAGGAAAGGGAGCAAAAGTCAACAACCACATCGACAAAGAAATGAGAAATGTGCAAGATGAAGCTCTACCCTCACATCGTGTACATCGGAAAAAGAAAAACTATCAACCATGACGTAGACCTCAACGATAGCCTAACATACCTCCCAATGCAAGAGCTCCACAAAGACGAAGGAGGCACTGCAGGGCTTTCATAGAGATACGACACTACCAAAAGTCTATTGAACTACACATACCACGAAGAGCTTTTGCAAGGGTAGTAAAAGAAGAACTACAAAGCTACTTTACATGTCTAAGAATATAGGGGATAGCACTTGAAGCACTTCAAGAGGCACCTGAGGCCTACCTCATCTCCATGCTTGAGGACTCTAACCTATATGCTATCCATGCCAAGAAAGTAACCATACAACCCAAGGACATTCAACTAGCAAGAAGAATTAGAGGAAATAACCCATGACATGTGTATCTTGTACCCTTTGAGAGGCATCCTTTGCGATGTAATACAATGATTAATAGAAAATTTTGTTTTTACCTATATGTTCTGTGTGTCTTTTTTTTTCTCTCTCTCACTCTCTCTATCTTTGACTCTCCACCATAAGTGTATAAAAATAACTTTTGCTTCAGTCAGTTATATATGGAGTCCTCAAAGGCTCTTTGTGAATGAGTTGAACCTGCATGCATTTGCCTCTTATTTTTTGACTAGATATGTATATTTTGTACCTAATAATGTCCCAAGGGTCATTTTCATGCCAAAAAAACCCCAGCCATAGAAACGTGGGGTTCAGCCTTGTAAATTTTTTGTAGGGATGAATCCCATGTTTCTATGATTGGAGTTTTTTTTTGCATTTTATGGCCTTGTTTATGAACCATATCTATAGATGAGATGTTAAGAATGTATAAAATAGAAGGTTACTCACACCAGGTACTTTTTGGCTTACTAAGTCTTCAGTGTATAGTTGATGCCGCCCATAAGCAACAGAAATTGAATAATTTCATAGTATCCTACACTTTGGAGCCCTCATAAACACTAAAAAAGGCCAAAAAAGCCATAGCCACAGAAATGTGAGAATTAGCCCTTTAAAATTTTTGTAGGGCTGATTCCCGCATTTCTATGGCTGGGGCTTTTTTGGCCTATTTGATGCTTTTTTAGATACCATAGACCATAGGCAACACTTAGAAACTTAAAATTGCATAGACGTTGTGGAGACAATGGTAGGTTCAATTTATGAAGCACATTTCATACACAGGACAAGACAAAATAGGAAAAACAAAAGTTTGTATTATCCAAATATTTACATCAATTCTTAGTTGCCTTCAATTTCTCAACAGTTTTCTTTCTCTTTTGGAGAGATTGAGGGGTCAATAGAGATCTGGATATTACATGGGGGTCTTGCATTCCTAGACCCATGGCAATACCTATTTGCCCTAGTACTTTTCCTCTAAATTTAAGTCCTAATGTAGTTACAACTAAGGATTTCCTAGCCAAAATGACACAATTATTGCCTTGGGTAATTGTACATAGACACAAAATTTTGCTAAGGGCCTTCAAGCACCAAGTCATGAAGTGCCCATTCGGACTGTAGTCTTCACGTATGATCATAAAATCATCCTTTGACAACATTCCAATGTAGTTTGCCAAGGATGAACCACTTCCGTGAGAAGTTAGATCCCCATTGGATCTTGCCACGAACTTGTCCAACTCAACTGCATCCTGTTAAGAAAGAAAATGAGAAGTCAAGCTCTAATTTTGTTAACTTAAATTATTCATTTATTTAATTTAATTACCACTACATCATGAATCTCGTCTTCTTCCTTCCCTCTTCTTGGGGCAACAAGATCAATTCTAGAGTGGGCCATGCCACTCTACTCTACTACGAGGGATGTAAGAACTTTCTGCTTCATTATCCTCTCCCATGCTCTGCTGAACTCCTCCTCCGTAGAATAATTGTTGTCATCTTTTAAGATATGATCTTCTTTTCAAGTATGTCAGATGTGTTGTCAAGCGAAACATCTGACATTGTGGAGAAAATACAGGCATTTGTCTATACGTAGACCGAATGCCTTCTCAATGTCATGAAGAAAAATAAATTCCTCTCCATCGACAACGATGTGGAGAGATATTCAATTTCCACCTCTATTAATGTGGGCTCCAAGGGGTTGAGATTTGAAGGGGGGCCTCCTCCATGCTTGATAGCTCACGTAGTTTGTCCTCAACACCACTAGGGAAGTCTCGATGGATTGTAATGCTCTCTTTTGCAAAATTTATGGCCTCTGGTTGAGGCTCATTCTTTTCTTAACAAAGCCCCCTCTGACAAGGTTAGGGAGATCAATGGATGTAGGTTCGGGCTCCTTATTGATGATAAAATATGTTGTTGCAATGTAGGAAAGGTACTTTGTACCCATCCTCTTCTTTTTGTTGAGTTTCTTTATTAATGGCACAAAGTCATCTAATAAGTGCCCTCCATTTTCATCAATTTCCATGAAGTGTTTAAGGCACTTCATGAAGGATTTATCACCTTTGTGTATGTACAATAAAAGGTCACATAGGACCCATTTACCCTCATAGAGTGGTATTTCTATGGAGTAAAGCAAGATGTAGTACTCAAGGAACTCTATGATTTCGTCGAGCACATCAAAGTTCAGTTGAATTGTTTTCTCAAGATTAGGGACTCTAGACAATAGGTCATACAAGTGTGTTTGAACTTTGAACTCAGTTGATTCTAAGAACTCATTGAAGAGTTCTCGAGGACATTTGGGTTGCGGGGTACTAGAGGTTAAGGAAGCCATTGCGCGTGATACTAGCTTGTGTGCATGCTCTGCGAGTGCTTCTAGCTCTTCTTGGTTGCAAAAGTGAGAAATGAGAGAATAAGTGTTGCTTTTATAGTAGTTTCAAAATTTTTAAGTGAGTGGACCCATTTTAAAACTAAAAATGATACCTTCAAATAAAAGAATCATGCACAGAACTCTCAAAAAAAAGACTTTGGCTCATAAAAAAGATTGAACAGAATCATTAAGCACAATAAGATACACCACATCTACACAATAGAAAAAATAAATTCTCAGAATTTTAAAATTATATTAAATTGCCATTGGAAAAGTCAAAGATTTGGCAAATTGTACATCATATTGAGATAAAAAAAATTTACATGCTACATGTCTTGCATGTTAAATACATTGTCGCAAAGGAAGGATTATGAATGGAAAATAGGTTGTGTGTAACTCTAGTACTCAAATAGTTCTTGAGCTATGACAATGAAAGTTGAGTTCCATCTACACTCCATGGACTTTGATTTTATCCTCAACCTCTTACCAATCTACAAACAAATAGAAAACTTTAAAATAACATATTTGAATATAAAAAATTGTATAAACAAAAGAAAAAAATACCATATGATATTTACCTTATGCCCTTGTATTCTGAACTTTGATTGATCCAGATCCTCAAATCCCATCATTACTAGATGTTCTCTCACGTTGGCAAGAGTCCAATGATGATTTAGTGAAATAACTTCCATTTCATTGTTGGGTAGATTTATCTTAATTTCAAATGAAATTAAAAAACCCTCATAATTTTGTAATGGTATCCATTCACCAAGTTTACACATCCAATGATCATAATAGAATCTAATGTTCAATGAAGTACGATGTTTCAAGTATCAAAATCCTATGCCTATTGAACCAATTTTACAAAGTTATCTATCCCCTTTGGTGCATCCTTCTACAAGTCCCCAATTTTCACCTAGTAAACCCTTCACCTTCTCATATGGGATATATTTTAACATGAACATTGTTGAAGTCTCTAGAATTGTGAATATCTGAAATAAATGTACAAAACACCAATGTAATCCTACAGATCTTGAAACTCTTGTAAATTTCAAAGAGTTTTGTATGTCATCACCATCTTATGTTTCAAAGATGTTAATGTCCATATATCAGATTGTGGCCATTCGAGCTTTAAAAGAGAATCTACCTTAATCATCTTTAACCTACCAAAATCATTTGATGAAGAGGGTACAACATATGTATGTGTAAGAGAAAACTTTCTCATGTAATAGCTGAGAAGGATGGGCTTGTGGAAAGACTATCAACCCAACATCTACATGCAATGCTTGGAAAGTACCTGTAAGACTATGAAGTGGTTGTTCTTCCACCAAGGTAGAAGGAAATATGTCTGCAACAAAAAACTACACAACTTAACAAGGTATATTATGAAATTTGAACAAAAGTCAGTGAGTAATACTTACCGTTGATAGAATATCTCATTTTGTTTGAATTTTTTGATTTTATGCTTGACATTGTGAAAACATGTTTTACAATGGCAATGGTTTCACCATTTTTGAGCTTTTTGAAGCCTAATAACTTCCCTTTCCAATGAAGATCCAAGTTTCCATGATCTCTTACACGATGGCAACCAACACCACAGGGTTGCATGTACACCCATGCACCTTTGCAGAACTCATGTCCTAACCAATTTCCTTATATAACCTTGATATTGTGACATTTTATTACGATAACCTCATCTTTTGGATGTACTCTATGAGATTTAGGTTTCTCCATTGGAGTTTAGGCAATGGAAGTGACAGTAGGAATTCAAAGAAGAAGATGCACAAAGAAAGAAATAGAGATGCAGGAGCTGCAATGGTGTGCTAGGGAGAGAATGTAGTGGAAAGAGATGACTGATTTTTGGGACGTGGGTATGAAAATTTGAGGTTTTGGAGGGAGAAAGCTGTATTTTGAGTAATTTTTTAAAAAGTCACTTTTTTCAGGTTAATTCATGCACGAATTTTGATTTAAGTGTAAAAAATAGCACTTTTGATCCTAACAGCTGGTTGGGGGGGCATTAAATAGTTTTATGATCAGTTTTATAATTTTCTGAAATTTTTGAATTTTTGGGCCCAGGTAAGTAACGAGATTTCTTTCTCTCTTTAGAGGCAAAACCTGAACATAGGGGAATCCTATCCCCCTCATCCCCCTTAAGCCTAGTGATTTATAGGCTATAGGCTATGGCCACCATGCTCCTCTCATTGGTCCATCACAAATCACTCCTTAATACAAAAGGCCTATGTAGGGTTCATTTTTTTCCCTAATGATGTATGTATGTACATACATATACACACACACACATTTATATGTATAAAAACTAAACCTAAAGGTACAACATATAACTCAAGTGGCTCCATTTATATGCTAGTTGTATAATTAGTACATAGACTTAGAAGACCATAACATAAAAGTCAATATAAAACATATAAATTGTGCCACTATGATCCAAAAAAGATGTGTTGGAGGGGTTTAAAGCCTTCAACAATCCTAGCTTTAGTTTGATAATGGAAAATACACTATCAAGAAAACCTATGTGAAAGATTTTGGGCATGGCTTTCTAAAAACTTCATGTGAATTCACCACATTGAACATACAATATTGGAGTGCGTTTGTAGTTGAAATGCTAATAGGATAGTAATATCCGATTCAATGATCACCACACACAATTGTAAATGTCACACTACATAATTGAGGTCCAAAAATGTAAAAGAAATATTAACTTTGTATTTATATTGAAAAGTTACATTATATTTAGTCTCCTTGGACTCCATTTCATTCTGTATTGAATCCTACATCACTTTTGTACATGGTAAACACTATTTTTTCTTCATTCTCCTTGGATTTGACTCGACTTTTCTATCTTCATCTTTGTGTTGCCTGCCCACTCCTCTCTCTTAATTTGAGATCTATATTGTCTTTTCTTCGGTTGTTGCAATGTAACCTGATTCTTATTTCCAAGAAAAAGTATACAAGTGTCTGCATTCATAGAACTTCCATGGACCAACTTTAAGTTTTTGGCCAATAGTAAATATCAAAACAAAAGCATAGGTTGATTACATTTGTAAAAGTGCACCTACATTTGAAGAAGAGAGGAAAATTAAAAGAACAGTGACAAGATAACATGTGTTCAAGTAAGTTTGAGAACAGTTTTCACTCATGAGAAGGATGCAATTCCACATCTTCGATGAGATGGGAAAGGATTGGGAGGTCCCAATGGCTGAGCCATTGCTACTGGAAAGTGGTTAATATAATACCACTTGCAGACAATGTTCAGATTAGAGGAGAGGGTAAAGCCAGTAGCCTTAAGCTCTTGGAGGCAAATAACATGAGAACATGAGGAGGAATCCTTTAACCAACAATTTGTGGCCTTAGCACGAACATGATCCGATATCTCTTTACAATTTATGGCGACAAGTCTAAAGGAAGGCTTACTCATTTCTTACTATTTTGGGAGGGTTCTATTGATATCAGAGGACCTCTCACCTTTCCTTTTAGAGTTTTGAGATGAGGATGAGGAGCCCTCTTGAGTATCAACCTAGGACATATGGACATCATCATGGCTAGACAGTATGTTGGCCAAAATCTCAACGAATCGCTCATCTAATATTGAGAGGACAAAACGATATCATCACTTGTGTTTAAATTAGCTTTAGTCCTTCAGTTGGGATGCAGAGGGGAGGGAAAATTGACAGCCAAGCCAAGATGCTTTTTAAGTGTCCTACTTCTCACATGAATCCATCCAACATTATGTAGCTTATGAGCATTTTTGTTTCTAACACTGAATGAAAATTCACTTTCGCATTAGCATTTTCATTCGGAGTAATTTTCTTAGGAGACATGAGACATGTTCTCTTTTCCCTTGTTGTTCAGAGTTTCAATATCTGGGGCAACCTCGAGGTGATTGAAAACATCCTCTAGTAAGACATTGAAAGGACTGTTGATTTTGTTGGCTTTTTTCTTGTTTGTTTCTACGACAAGCTTCGATGAGAATTCAATGAATTTTAGGGGCATGGCATTGCCAATCAGGTCGCTATGCAGTGGACAGCACGGAACTCAGGGGAAACGACAAGTCTGTCGCTTGACTGCAACAATCCATCGCGAAGGGATTCGTGTGAACTCATGCCCTCCCCATAGGGAAGACCTGCTCGCATTCTGTGGGCGATCCGAAGGAGGACCACACAGAACTACATTGTCGGAGCTCGAAGAAATGAAAGTCAAAATATCTAATGGACGTGCGTTGGCACTTTGCATGGCGCGAATGCAGCTGGCTATTATTATAAGGAGAAAAATCGTAGGATCTGTGATCATGGAGAGAAGCTCGCAGATGCTTGAGATCATATTTCAACGCTTCGTCTGGTCAACTCTGAAGTGTCAGTGTATGCTCGTGGTCTTCCACTAACAGAGAAGGAAGTGATGATGCTTTGAATCTCAAACAGAAAGTCTTGAGTTCAAATTTTGGCTGGACATATCCATGAGTTTCCAAAGTTGGGTGTCCAAGAAGTTCCTCAAGATGGGTGTCTCTACTTTACTAGGTCAAGTGTTTGAGTCTTTCCAATTCATTGTACTCTAAAAAAAAAAGAGAGAGAGAAGAAAGAAGAAAGAGGGATCTAATGTTTTTCAAAGATCAAAGTAAGGAAATGCCCATAAGGTCAATGATAACAGTAATATCATTTAAGGTGCACTACAAGAAAAAGGGGGGCGTAGGGACGCCCCCGAATTGGAAAAAAAACGGGAACTGTCGCTTATGCGACGAGGTCGTCACATAAGCGACGGTAAAAATTTCGAATTTTTTTTTCCCCGACTTTCGTCGCATAAGCGATGCTAGCGTCACTTATGCGACGCTAATTAAAGAGCATCGCTAATTTCGTCGCTGCATAGCGACGTTGTGAGCGATGTTGGCAAACTACAGAGCGTCGCATATGCGACGCTCTGGAATGTAAAAAAAAAAATTGATTTCTCTCTGCACATTTGTGCCGGGACTTGGACGCGAGCAAGAAGAGACCGAGAGAGAGAGAGAGAGAGAGAGAGAGAGAGAGAGAGAGAGAGAGAGAGGGCCGCACAAACTAACAGCAAGCAGGTATGCGCACACACACACAATTACACACACATACATATGTACACACACACATAGACACACACACACACATACACATAGACACACACACATACACACAAATACACACACATATACACACATACACAAATAAGGTTGCATACACACATGCACACATAATGCATACACATGCACACACATATACACATACATATACACACACATACACACACACATACACACATACACACACACATACACACATACACACACACATACACACACACATACACACACACACACATACACACACATACACACACATATATGCATACACACACACATAGAGAGAGACATGCACACACATACACATACATGCATACATAATGCATATGCATATGCGTACATCCATACATACTTACATGCATACACACACATATGCATACATAATGCATATGCATATGCGTACATACATACATACTTACATGCATACACACACATATGCATGCATAATTCACATGCATACATACACATACATAATGCATATGCATACATACACATACATAATGCATACACACACATATATGCATACATAATGCATACACACACATACACACATATGCATACATACACACATAGACACATACACACACATAGACACATAGACACATACACAACACATAAACACATACACACTCATAGACACACACACATACACATAGACGCGCACACACATACACACACATATACACACACATACACACATAGACACATACACACATAATGATGCATTCACACACATACACATGCATACACACATAGACACACATATACACACACACATAGACACACATATACACACACATATACACATATACATACACACTCATAGACACACATAATGATGCATTCACACACATACACATGCATACACACATAGACACACATATACACTTACACATCCAAACATACACACTCATAGACACACATTCATACACACACACATCCAAACATACACACTCATAGACACACACACATACACACAGACGCGCACACACATACACACACATACACACACACACATACACACATAGACACATACACACATAATGATGCATTCACACACATAAACATGCATACACACATAGACACACATATACACACACACATACACACATACACACACATATATGCATACACACATACATAGAGAGACATACACACACATACACATACATGCATACATATGCATACATAATGCATATGCACATACACACACATAGACACATACACACACATAAACACATACACACTCATAGATGCGTAGCGACACATACACATAGACACACACACACACACATACACACACACATACACACACATATACACAAACACATACACACATAGACACATACACAACATAATGATGCATACACACACATACACATGCATACACATACATATGCATACATACATGCATACACATACACACATACACACACATAGACACATACACACATACACACTCATAGATACACACACATACACATAGACACACACACATATACACACACACATGCACACATAGACACATACACACATACACATGCATACACACATACAGACACATATACACACACATATATGCATACACACACATAGAGAGACATACACACATAAACACATACATGCATACATATGCATACATAATGCATATGCATATGCATACATAATGCATATGCATATGCATACATAATGCATATGCATATGCATACATAATGCATATGCATATGCATACAATGTACATACATACTTACATGCATACACAATGCACATGCATAGATACATACACACACACACAGACACATACACACATAGACACATAGACACACATAAACACATACATACTCATAGATACACACACATACACATAGACACACACACATACACACACATATACACACACATACACACATAATGATGCATACACACACATACACATGCATACACACATACAGACACATGTACACACACATTCACACACATATATGCATACACACACATAGAGAGACATACACACACATACACATACATGCATACATATTGCATATGCATATGCGTACATACATACTTACATGCATACATAATGCACATGCTTACATACACATACATAATGCATACACACACATACACACATATGCATACATAATGCATATGCATATGCATACATAATGCATATGCATATGCATACATACATACTTATATGCATACATACATACTTATATGCATACATACATACTTATATGCATACATAATGCACATGCTTACATACACGTACATAATGCATACACACACATACACACATACACACATAATGATGCATACACACACATACATATGCATACACACACATATGCATACATACATGCATACACATACACACACATAGATACATACATACACATAAACACATACACACTCATAGACACACACACATACACATAGACACACACACATATACACACACACATACACACATAGACACATACACACGTAATGATGCATATACACATACACATGCATACATAGACACACATAATGATGCATACACACACATACATATGCATACATACATGCATACACATAGACACATACACACACATAGATACATACATACACATAAACACATACACACTCATAGACACACACACACATACACATAGACACACACACACACATACACACACATATACACACACATACACACATAGACACATACACACGTAATGATGCATACACACATACACATGCATACATAGACACACATAATGATGCATACACACACATACATATGCATACACACACATATGCATACATACATGCATACACATACACACATAGACACATACACACACATAGATACATACATACACATAAACACATACACACTCATAGACACACACACATACACATAGATACACACACACATATACACACACATAGACACATACACACATAATGATGCATACACACATACACATGCATACATAGACACACATACTGATGCATACACACACATACATATGCATACATGCATACACATACACACATAGACACATACACACACATAGATACATACATATACATAAACACATGCACACTCATAGACACACACACATACACATAGACAACACACACATATACATACACACATACACACATAGACACATAGACACATACACACATAATGATGCATACACACACATACACATGCATACACACACATATGCATACATACATGCATACACATACACACATAGACACATACACACACATAGATACATACATACACATAAACACATACACACTCATAGACACACACACACATACACATAGACACACACACACACACACACATACACACACACAAACACACATAGACACTTACACGCATAATGATGCATACACACACATACACATGCATACACACATACAAACACATATACACACACATACACACATATATGCATACATACACACATATATGCATACACACACATAGAGAGACATACTCACACATACACATACATGCATATATATACATACATAATGCATATGCATATGCATACATACATACATACATACATACATACATACATACATGCATACATACACACACACATATACACATACATACACACACACATATACACACACATAGACACATATACACATAATGATGCATACACACACATACACATGCATACACACATACACACATATACACGCACATACATACACACACACATGCATACATACACATACTTAATGCATACACACTTATATATGTACACATATATATATTGATTTCTAACCATTTTGTTTTATATGTTAGGTATTATGGATCCCAGTAGAGAGAGAAAGGTGAAACTTACTCTCATAAAAAGTCTTATGAGAGCAAGAGTTCCGTTTGATACTCTAGGGGCCATAATGCGTGATTACTCAGAGATGTCTCATGAGGAGCTGAATTATACAATCCAGATGCTTACCCAGCGATCAGACGAGGGCTCTTCTGCGGTTCCACATGCAGGAAGAGAGGTAGCTGCTCATAGGTATGTTTTGTTTTCATAAACTTTTTTAATGATATTATAACACATATTTTTATTTATTTCTATCTATCTATTTTCAGGACACCTATACCACCTCCAGCACGTGATAGCAGAGCAGAGTTGCCTATGAGGACATGCATAGGCACCTTAGGACTAGAGTGCGACATAGAGCCAGAGGGGAACATTGTGTACATAGGGAATGGATTGGAGTTCAAGAGAAGAATGCGGGCACTATGCGACTCTTACCTGCGCTTTATCCACTTACCGTGGAAGTAAGTAAAACTTTTACATATAAATTGAAATATATATCTTATGTTTTATTTACATTATGTTTTTTATTTTTGTAGTGCGCATGATGAGAGCGATAAAAAATATGTACTTAGTTCACTTGAGACAGAGTTTGGGACAGGATGGTCGCTTAAGTGGTGTTTAAAAGAGATGCGAACACTTATGGCTCATCGTCGCGACAATGCACGGTATGCACTGCTTTTATGTATATATATGTGGATATGAGTATGTGTGTTTATGCATGTATGTATGTATATGAGAGAGAGAGAGTGAGACTAGAGGTATAAATACATGCATACACACACATATACATCATACATGCACATTTACACACATATACATATACATGCACATTTATACATACACACACATACATGCACATTTTCACACACACATACACATGCAATGTTACACACATATAATGAATACACATAGACACATGCACATACTCACATACACGTACACATACACATACACATGCATAATCATATGTACACACACATATACTCATATATTCATATTTACATGCATATATACATATACACATGCATATATACACACAAAACACATGCATATGCACATATAGATACACATACATACACAACACATGCATACACATAAATAAATAAATAAATCCTATTTCAAAAATCCTAAATTGAAAACACTAATTTCGATATTAGGGTTTTGAAATCCCTAATTTAAAAACTCTAATTCAACCTTTTAGCCATATGTTTGAAGTATATGTACACCTCCGACGTCCTACTAGAGAGATGTCTCTCCTCCCAACCTTATGCCTCTATATATAGCTACTAAAATCAATGAGGATCATAATATATGTAAAGATATATACACATCATGTAGATAGGATACATAAATATAAAATGGAGTAGATATATTATGCATCACACATACATGCCTAAATGCACACATAAATATATATATACATACTAACATATTTACATGTACACATTTACACATAGACATATATACATATATACATGTACACATCACATATACATGCCTACATGCACACATAAACATATATATACATGCATACATATTTACATGTACATATTTACACATAGACACATATACATATATACATGTACACAATTATAAACACTTGCATATATTACATGAATACATGAATATTTTACATAAATGCATATGCATATATACACATATGCATATTTAACACATGTATACATATATCACACACATGCAAACACATACATATACATGAAATACATATATATGCATACTAACATATGTATACATATAATACACATGAATACACACACATATGCATACATACATGATAAAAATTTGCTCCTTGAAGATAAAGCTATATATGAAATAATTAGGCATACCCCCGAGCTTCATGTTCTAACTTAGAAGAACATGATTTCATCTCTCTAATAGGATTCATCGTTATTCAAGTTAATAAAAAAAACCTATTATCTCATATCCATTCAGAAGCTTCAAGTTATTGATCGATAACTAGAGTAGAATTTACTATCTAATCTGCTCATATGTTTTCATTATTGCCATCATTTTGGTAAGACATCAATATAGTCTCATCTTCATTATCCTTATTGATTTCATTTATTTCTTCTATTGTTTAATCTATGTTCTCATGAATCACATCATCTATTGATGGATTAAGATCTATTTCCAGTAATTCCTCTTCCTCATCAGTAGAACCAGCATGTAGAGAATTATCCTCTTCATAAAAAAGATTAGTATCATTATCACGTATAATGATTCTAATTTCTATTTCAGATGTTGATGTATCAGTATCTGATGCTGAATCATCAAGAGGACTTTCTTCGATCTCTCTAACAATAAACTGTTCAAACAATGACCTACCTCTAGGTTGCACATGAATGACTTGCCACCAAGGATGAGCATCTGGGTTTTTATAAAAAAATGCTTGTTCAATATGCCTATGAAGAATATATGGCTCTTTAGTAGACCACATTACCTTGGAGAATCAATTGCCCAAAACCCAGATAATTCCTTTCTTAATGTAGAATTACTACCTTTATACTCCGCTCGAAACCATTCAACCTTCAAAATGACCTATCAAAATATATAACGACAAAAACCCATTATTAGGTGCTTAAAAAAATAACTAACTCTAAAAAAAATATATAAACTTTTTTCAACCTGTTTGAATGTACAAAATGAAATTTCGTAGATACCAACAATAGTTCCTACGTAACCAAGTTCCCTATCTATAAGGTTCGTGTCTTTTGAGCTAGCACGTGATAGTTGCTTGAAAGAAGCAACAATACTAGAATCCTCTGTTTTACGTAAAGAATCAATGGCTTTGATTCTAATATGCTGTCCAAAAGCCCACATATTAGTGAACATTCGAGCCTGCAAAATAAATTCAATTAGTAAATAGAAACTAACATACATATATGAAAAAAATAAAATATTATTTTAATAAAATTACATTTCGTTCACAACCTATCATTAACTCTCTTTGCTCATCTGAGATTTCTTCATTATTTACGTTGGTGTGTTGCAAACGACTATATAGCCAATCCGTGAAAGAAGGTATATCTATAATCTCATTATTATCGAGATTACATCTAGATCTTTTGTTTTTTCGCCTTTTACTTCGGAGACTTTGAAGTTCCTCGTACTCGCTAAGGAATGCTTGCATGCATTCGCTATTATATGCTACAAAAGTAGAAACATCATTTTTTTCTTGAAATGTAAATAAAAATGGAACCCCCTTACCTGATAATACCTCATCTGTTATTTTTGAAGAAGACTCGTTGTTCCATGCACGTGGAGCTTCTTCATGAACTCTTTCAAGGTACTCACTAACATAATACATGCACTCTTCAAGCATCCAACCCTTTGCCATGGATCCTTCTGGTTTTGCTCTTTGTCGCACATAACCTTTTAGGATTCCCATAAATCGCTCGACCCAAAACATCCATCGAGTGTTGACAACACCTGCAATCTCTATCTCATCTACAAGATGGACTAATAAATGAACCTCAATATCGAAATATGAAGTAGGAAGTTCTTTTTCCATCAAACATAGTAGCTCTTTGCATTCACATTTTTTTTGTGGGATCGAATTTTTATCGATCTCTTTGGATGTAATCCACCTATACATATCATAAAAACAATTATAAAGAAGTTAATTAAAAAATAAAAGATATCCAATATTCATACATATTAAATATAAAAGTATCATAATTACCTTATAAGTGATCCAAGACGATAGATCACATCTCGTACTCCTTTCATTGTACATCCATCGATAACCAAAGGTAAAATATGTTTCAAAACGTTATGCCAGTCATGGGTCTTTAACCCAGATAAGCTCTTACCATCCATAGTAAACATGTTTTGAAACGATGCTCCATATCCTCTAGGAGTCTTAATCAATTGAATTCTATTGTTGATAGTCTGTATCTCTTTTGTTGTAAGTACCCAAGAAGCAGATGCATAAGTTGTTTCTTATCGATGTCTATCAAAAACTGGCCATAACTTTGGTTTGGATTTTTGATCTTTCAAATCATTCCTTGATGTTGTGGTATCTTTTAGTCCAAGAAGATGCTGCCATAGTGAATAACCAATATTTTTGAATATATGCATAGGATCAAGAAGATGACATACTTTTAACTCTTTCCAATACTCCAAAGAATACCATATTGATATGTTCTCTGCGAGTGCCAATTTTCCTTTACCTCTATTCACATACTCATTATCTGAATCATCACTGAAGATTTCTGCTTCTGGATCTATCAGAGGTCCATCTGTCCATTTTTTATACCAATCCATAGGCGTCATAGGTTTTGGATACTGGCCTGTTTCAAGCTTTCCATTAAAATGTATCGCTTCTCTTTTAGATCTTAATGGATGATCATCAGGCAAGAATCATCGATGTCGAAGATAAATATTTTTGTTGAGATTCTTACTATAGATTGATCTCAACCAATCACCACAATATCGACAAGCTTTATAACCCTTAGTAGATATTCCTGCATCATGGAAAATGATAAAAATATAATTAGATTAAATCATATTTATTTACATATATATTGAATAAAAAAACTACATCAATACCTGAACAAACGCCATATCCAGGAAAATCGTGAATAGTCCAAGTCATAATACCACGAACCGTAATATGTCTTTCATTGATGCTTTTCGATACATCAATGACATTAATATCTAATTGATGAACAACAAGTCCATGACGTGTACGAGGTATATTAACATTATGAGAAAAATCATCATCATCATCATCATCGAGCAAGTATTCCTGTATATCAACAATAATTTGATTTTATATATGGTTTTTAAATAAAATAATGACGTTAATATATATAGAAAATACATACCCAAGCATTATCACGTTGACTAGGTGATGGTGCACGCTCAAAAGTACCATACTCTGCCTCATGTTCAATACATTCCAATCGTGGTCTTCGATACGTGCCATAACAAGAGTTACACCAACATATAATATGCTCTTCATAGTAAAATTCATCATAATTCCTATCGGAGGACACATGTGAAGTCGTTGCATGGGTAGGAGGTGGTGGAGTACCCTCTGATTGATCAGAAACTGCACATAATAAGAAACATAAAAAAAAAATATAAGTTATGTATCCATCAAATATATTTAAAATTAAATATTTCATATACTTACAGTATAAAGTCATTGCACGAAGAGGAGACGGTGGTGGAGTTCCATCTGCTTGATCAGAATCTACAAATAATGGTATTTGATATTAATAATTTGATTATCTACATAAACAAAAAATTCACATATACATATTTACACATACACACATATTCACATATACACATTTACACATACACACATATTCACATATACACAACTACATATTATTGTGGGATAAATGCATGTATTTTGTATGAATGAGTGTATATGCATGCATGTGTGTGTACGTATATATGTGGATATGTATATGTGTGTTTATGTTATATGTATGTATATGTGTATATGTATATATATATGCATGCGTATATGTTTGCATGTATATGTGTATGTGGGTATGTGTATGTGTATGTGTATGTGTGTGTATATATGTGTATGTATTCTGACTTTTTTTTCTGTTTGAGATTAAATTAACAGGAGATATTGTATGGTCGAAAAAAATAAGACGCGAGCTAACATACCACCTGAGTCGTGGCTGTTTTTTTGTAGACAGCT
This sequence comes from Ceratopteris richardii, assembly GCA_020310875.1. Classification (NCBI taxonomy): domain Eukaryota; kingdom Viridiplantae; phylum Streptophyta; class Polypodiopsida; order Polypodiales; family Pteridaceae; genus Ceratopteris; species Ceratopteris richardii. The sequence goes on from MU260976.1 coordinate 90,739, forward strand.
ACGTCTTCAGGAGTCATTTCCTCAGCAGAAGGTACACAAATTAATAGTTTATATTTATAATTTTTATATATTTTAGTAATTTTTTACATTTAATTTATGTATTTTTTTTTCTTGAATAAACATGCTGCTGCAAAGAAGAGAGTGGAATCGGGCCACACACCGCACCTAGGCCAAATGGGCCATAATGGTTTTGTAGCTACGTTTGTAAGAATATGTGTTATTGTGAGTAAATTTTTTATTTTAGTTAAAATGCAAGCAACTAATGTTTTTTATTTGTTTCATTGCAGCGGAAGGATTATGGCCGATATCCTACAAAACAGGAGATCGAGTATGCTACACATTTTGGATATCGGCGTTTGAGCGAGTATATGCAAGATCATCCTGATGCCTTTGTGAGTATTTTTAAATTTTATATAATTATTTTGTTTTTATGAATTTTTTAATTATTTTATTTATTTATGTTTGTTATATGTAATACATGAGTATTATGGAGAGACAAATATGGATGAGGTGGAGAGACAGACACAGGAGGGACGATCTTGATCGTCACAGGGTGATCATGACAATGAGGATGAGGAAGATCATAATGATCATGATATTGCTGATGATGATGATGATCATGATGATGATGATTAGGATTTTAGTTGATTATGACATTGGATTATATGTATTTACATTGATATATATATATATATATATATATATATATATATATATATATATATATATATATATATATATATATATATATATATATATATATATATATATATATATATATATATATATATATTATTCACTTATGTTTTGAATTGTGTGTATGGTATTAAGTAATGAAGAGTTTTGTTCTATTGATTGTTATTATTGTTTATATTAGGCATGTGTTTTAATACTTTAATTATGTATGTGTGTGTATATGTATGTATGTGCATGTGTATGTGTGTGTATATGTATGTATGTGCATGTGCATGTATAAGTGTATATGTGTGTATGAGTATGTGCATATGCATGTGTATGTACGTATGTGTATATGTATATGCATGTATATGTATAACTCTACGTGTATATGTGTGTATGTGCATGTATATGTGTATATGTAGGTATGTGCATGTGTGTGCATGCGTATATGTGTTTTAATACTTTAATTATATAATTCATTCATATGTGTGTAACTAAGTGTATATGTATGTGTGTGTATATGTATGTATGTGCATATGTATGTGTGTGTATATGTATGTATGTGCATGTGCATGTATAAGTGTATATGTATGTATCAATATGTGCATGTTCTTGTGTATGTGTGTGTATATGTATATGCATGTATATGTATAACTCTATGTGTATGTGTGTGTATGTGCATGTATATGTGTATATGTGTTTTAATACTTTAATTATATAATTCATTCATATGTGTGTACCTAAGAGTATATGTATGTGTGTGTATATGTATGTATGTGCATGTGTATGTGTGTGTATATGTATGTATGTGCATGTGCATGTATAAGTGTATATGTGTGTATGAGTATGTGCATGTTCTTGTGTATGTGTGTGTATATGTATATGCATGTATATGTGTGTGTGTATATGTATATGTATATGTGTGTATATGTATATGTATATGTATATGTATATGTATATGTATATGTGTATATGTATATGCATGTGTATATATATGCATGTGTATATGTATGAAACATGCATGTGTATGTGGATGTGCATATACATGTATTTGCATATATGTTAATGTGTGTATGTGTGTGTGTGTGTGTGTGTATATATATATATATATATATTTATAATAATGCATGCATGGACGTCTTTTTATGTGGTTGTAGGAATGTTTGTGCATATGCATGTGTATATGTGTGTATGTCTAAGTGTATGTGCACATGTATCTATGTGTATATATGTGTGTGTATGTGCATGTGTATATATGTATATGTGTGAAAGTGCATCTTCATCATGTATAAGTGTATGAGTGCATATCAATAAGTGTGAGTATGCTATGTAATGAAAATAACACAATTCAAATGATCTACAAAGAATAGAAATTGTACTTACAATTGTTAGCCATACTTTTTGCTTGGTTAGCTTCTTGAATAACCTGCAATAAAGAGAGAAAGAAAAGAGAGAGAGAGAGAGAGAGATCTAGAGAGAGAGAGAGATCTAGAGAGAGAGAGATCTAGAGAATTCAAAGAGAGAAAGATGTAGAAAGAGAGAAACAAAGACATAGGGAGACAATAAGAGAGAGCTTAGGCAAAACAACAATTCTGCATATACTTGCTTCAGCTCGTAAGCGCAACGCAATTGCGAACGTTGGAGAGCTCTTCGATCGGATGCATGAAAATGCCGATCGCAGAGCCTCCAATGTTTTAATTTTTGTCCGTCAACAGATCCTCGTGTAAGCGATGCTATTCGTCGTCGTATAAGCAACAATTTTTAGCGTCGCTTATGCAACGGGATCTAACGTTGCCTATGCGACGCAGGAAAGCGTCGCTTATGCGACGCTTTTAAATTGCGTCGTTTTAGCGACGTTGTATGGGAACGTCGCAATATTCCCGTTGCGTCACAAGTCGCAAATACCATCATTTTATGCGTCGTTTAATCGACGGTCGGCGCGCGACACTAATTACGACGCAAGTTGCAATTTTATAGCGACGAAATTCTGTCGCCTTAACCGTCGCTATACGCCCGTATTCTTTGTAGTGGTGGAAGTGATGAAATATCAATAATCAATAAAAAGGTCAGTTTTTTCGAAGCAGTTGGCACATGAAATGGACCTACATAAAGTGGGCATTAAAATTGTAGATCCCTTGGCACCTCTCAATAGGGATGATATATCATGTAATTTCAAAGCATGTGAGCTTGCGATATCTATTTTTTCTTTTGGGGAGAAATGGATTTTTGTCAATGCAACAAGTAGGTTTCACTTTTTTGAGAGTGGGACACTTCAGCTCACTGTCAAGTCTAATATCGTTGAAATTGATATTTAATAATTGAATAATAAGATTAATAATGATTTTAAAAATAGACTTCGAAAATTTTGTTATATATATATATATATATATATATATATATATATATATATATATATATATATATGTGCGTGTGACTCAAGTAGTACAACGTATAAAGTCGTATCAATGATAAAGAGATGCATTTACGTGTTTCATAAGTACGTGCTTCTCACTCTTTCATGTAGTTTAGGCTTTCGGCGTTCTCTACTGCATTGACCATTTTTCATTATCTTCTGTATAATCAAAGAACCTGCCGGAGATTGTGTGCTTCTTGCTTCATCCCAATAGCATATTCCATTTTCGTAGCTAGCTCAATGTTTAATGTCATATTCGTGATAAGGTTATTTATTCCTTAAATAACGAATATATATATATATATATATATATATATATATATATATATATATATATATATATATATATATATATATATATGTTTGTGTGTGTGCGCGCGCGCGTTTGGATGTGTAGAACTTTTTATATCTTTCATACGTAGGTATTTTTCAATCTCTCAACTCTATGTCTGTATGTGAGTGTATGTGTATATCTATGTCTGTATGTGAGTCTATGAGTATATGTGTGAGTGTATTTGTGTATACACATGTGTGTGCATGTGTTTCTTTCTTTTTTTTTTTTTTACAATTTGTCCGTGTGTGTGTGAGCTTGACTGTCTTTGATCAACCGCTCAAAGCAAAGAAGTGGCAGGAAATAGTAGCGAAATGGGGAGGATGTAATCTTTTTAATTGTATCCTTAATCCACTAAAGTTTCAGAAGGGACATGTCCGAAGGAGACAAGCCAGCCCTGTAGGTAGGACAATGTCCGAAGGAGACAAGCCAGCCCTGTAGGTAGGACATGTCCGAATGAGGCAAGCCAGCCCTGTAGGTCCTTGATGTCGTCGATCGTATTAAAACTACCTAAAAGAAGAAGATGGCCACTAATAGGAGACAACTCTTTTCACTTGCTAGGTTTGGCGGATTAAGAGTAAGAAGGATAAAGGCTTACAACCTTAAAGTTGATGGGATAATCAAGGATATCCACATCTTTGATGAGATGGCGGATAGGGATTGGGAAGTACCAATGGTCAAGCCATTGCTAGTAGCACCACTTGTGGTTAGAAGAAACAATGCTCAGATTGAGGAGAGGGTAAAGCTAGTAACCTTAAGCTCTTGGAGGCAACTAAGATGGGTACCTAAGGAGGAATCCTTTAAGCAACAATTTGTGGCCTTAGCACGAACGAGATCCCATATCCTTAGACAAGAGTAAGGAAAGACTTACTCATTTTTTGCTACTTTTAGAGGGTTTGGGTAGAGACTCAGAGATTCTATTGATATCAGAGGACCTCTCACCTTTTCTTTTAGAATTTCGAAACAAGGATGGGAGGACTTCCTCAATATCAACCTAGGGCATAGGGACATCATCATGGCTAGACAATCTGTTGGCCAAAACCTGAATAAATTGCTCATCTAAATCCCCTAATCGAGAGAAGAAAAGGATATCATCACTGTTGGCCGAAATATGAATAAATTGCTCATCTAAACCCTCTAATCGAGAGGAGAAAAGGATAGCATCACTCCTGTTCAAATTAGCTTTAGTCCTTAAGTTTTCTTTTTTCTTCTTTTTTTTTAATGGAGGTTCGGCTGAGGCTTACTCTCCCAATTAGCTTTAACTTTGAAACTGCAACTGTACAAGGAAGGGCATAGTACTCATGGGACCCCCCTTATCCCACAAGAACAGAGATTTACAAGACTGGGTTGAACGGCGGTCACAACTACCGCAGGGCTAGTCAAACGATGGCACATCAGCCATATGCTTCATCATTCTAGGTTGTACATGTCCCTCACATGTGGCCGGCAGGGATTGAACCCTCGCCCCCGCCTCAAGAGGCGAGAGGCCCAACCAGCTGCCTTAACGGCCTGGGACTATTAGTCCTTAAGTTGGAATGCAGAGGGGAGGGAAAATTGATACCCTACCCAAGATGCTTTTGAAGTTTCCTACTAATTCCCACATGGATCCATCCATCATTATGCAGCTTATTAGAGTTTTTTTTTTTTTTTTTTTTTGACACTAAATCAAACTTTAGCATTAGCATATTCATTCAGAGTAATTTGGTTAGGGGAAATGTTCTCTTCTCCCTTATTGTTCACAGTTTCAATACCTTGGGCAGCCTCGAGGGCATTGAAAACATCCTCTAGTAAAACTTAAAGAGGATTGTTGATTTTATTGGCTTTTTTCCTATTTCTTTCTGCATGAGGCTTCCTTTTTCAGAGTCGGATGATAATTCAATGAAATAGAACCAATGTTATGATAACCTTTACCACCATGATGAGAAATAAAGCCAAAATTATGAGTGTTTACTTTTGCATCATTATCAACAAATGAAGGTTTAAGTAAAGAAAAATCTTTAATAAGATGTCCTTATTTAAAACAATCGTAACATGGATTAGAAAAATTTCTCTAAATAATTTTCTATTCATGTAGTTTGAAGTTTTCTGCTACCAAAGGATTTGAGGGGGAAGATATTGCCAATATGGTCGATCATTATGGAGTGGAGAGCATGAAACTTAGGAGAAACGACAAATCTTCTGCTTGTTGTTCCATCTGTCCACAGGGTCCTCCACCATGTTGAAGTCACCACAAATTAGCACGTTGTGGGGGAGCAAGTCCAAGGAGGCCCAGGTGTCCAGTCTTGCAAACTCCCCGTTTGGGGCATACATAGAAACTAACGTGAATCAAAAGGGGGCACCAACTAAGTAGAAGTTAGTAGATGAATGCCATACAGTTACGATAAGCTGAAGCCAAAAGAGAGTGAGAGCCAAAAATCATGAGGGTTCTTCCACTTGACACATGAACCCTAGCTTTGAAAATTTCTTGCAACTATACAAAGAAATGTTGGCACATGGGGGATTATCCAGCCAAAGTTCGGCCATTTCCATGGTTTTTTGTCAGTGTGGAACATGTCTTGAGTCGTACAGTAGAAAATAGGGTGACTGGAACAGACTATCACCCCCCTGTTTTTTTTCATTCGGTCACCCAACAACAAAAAAGGAATGGAACTGCTCAGGCATTGGGATGATGGGTATAAAAATCGCCTTGGAGCTTGCTTTTTTTTTTCTGAAGTGGTGAATGCATGTGCCCCTAATTTCGATCATCAAAGCTCGCCAAATGTATCATATATGTGCTCTCAACTCTCTTACGGGGGGCACATGGAGCTCTAGTCACCCGAAGTCCGGCAAATCATGCCTTTTCTTGACAGCGTGGCTGATGACCTGTGAGTTGAAGTGATCAAGTGTATGGTGAAGCAAGGGGCGACCCGAACGGACTGGCGCCTTTGGGCCCCAGTCCGTTTGGGTCACCCCTACTTCATCAATAATAGTTAAAAGAAGTTAAAAAGAATATCATATGATGACTTTTATAATAATGCCAATTAGAATTTCATAACTTTTCCTTTGTAAAACGCCCATCGAAAGCAGAAAATGACTTGGGAAATGAGTTAAGCTCGCTGATCATCCTCATCTAAGGATCATGTTTCATGGAAAACATGAGAAATATGTACTCCTTATATATTCCATGTTTCGCGAGATGATAGCTTTTCTGGCATCTCGCCTACCTTCGATTCAAGATAAAAACACCTAAAAAGCTCCATTTTGATTATGAATTCCATTTTGGAAGTAATGGAGTGATGCTCAAATCGAACTTTCATTAATTGCTAAATAGTCAAAGGAACTTTCATTAATCGAATTTTCATTAATTTCAAAGCGAAATGTACACACTATAACCGAAAGCTACTTAGATGGGCAAAAGATATTATTAACTCTTGTGCACTTTTGTATTCATTTCAGGTCTACAAAGTTTCACAAGTTTATATGTTTAAATTTCATATAATCTTGATTATTAAATTTAAACATTATATTTCAGATAATCTTGATTATACTCATATCATGTGCCTTTAACTTCGGTCACCAGAAGTCGGGTGACTGGCATACATGTACCCATATTTAGGGTGATTGGAGTTCACCGGACTTACCATGTACCCCTAATAGAGCTTCAAGTGACTCAAAAAGTGTAATCAGGTCACCTGCAAAAACATGCATGTGCCCTCCCTATCTGTCCGATGACCGATGACCGGATAAAATATGCATTTGCACTTGAGAGAGAGGCCTTCCAGATTCCTTGTCCCCAAAAAAAAAGAAAAAAAAAAAAAAAAAAAAAAGGAAAAAAAAAAGGGGAAGATGCTCGTTGAGCGAGTCAAAAGATTCTCAATCAGTAAGGATCTCGTTGAAGCTGCCTTTCAACGACTTCTTATTGCATTCCCTTTTCCGCGAAGTCGCGATGTTCTCATTTATGTAAGCATCTACTCCGCTATGGACTCTATACATCTCCTGCATCAACGTAAGCATCTACTACGAACTAAAATGTTTTTGTATCTCTTAAATCAATTTCGGTGGTCAAATGGAAGGGGATGGTGGTTGTCTCTCTCAGTATCAATCGCTATGAACATGCTATTTTCTTTAAACGCCATGAAATAAATAAATTCAACGCAAAAAATACCCATTGCTGATTAATTAATTTTTGTTCTCACAGCGTCAGGCTAGCTTAAGCTGGTGAATTGTCCAACAGCGTCACCGCTAGCTTAAGCGGGTGAATCTTCCAAGTTCTACCTCTCATTTGAAGATCACTTGCACTCAGCACACTTCTCATCTCATTTGACGTTGAACCAGCCTGGTCCAGCTCCCTTCCGGAACGTTGACCTTCAGACACTCTCTCGGGAGTCAGGACACTTCTCATCTCATCGTGGGCAGTGGCAAGGGTCCTCCTCGCCTTCTGTGGGAGCTGATTAAATTCTTTCAAATGTGGTCGGAGCTCGAAAAATGGAATCGAATGCACGTGCATTCCCACTTGCCAGGCGCGACTTACCAGCTATGGCATATTCATCCGTATTCACCAGCTGTTCTTGCCGGCCCGTCTATTAGGTTGCAGCTGGTTATTATTATAAGGAGAAAAAACGTAGGAACTGTGAGCATGGAGAGAAGTTCACAGATTCTTGAGGTCATATTTCAACGCTTCGTCTTATAAACTCTGAAATGCCATTATATGCTCGTGTCTTCCACCAGGAAGAACAAAGAGACAGCACAGAGCCAGAGAAAGAGAGAGGGGTTCAATAATACACTCATACAGCACGCAATAGACGTGGCATTCCATCGCAGATTAGGCAGTGCCCTCTCTGATTGGTGATCCTCAGCGTCTACGTTAAGGACTTAAAGAAGGGATTAGGCAGTGCCTTGACTGATGAGTGATCCCGAGCCTCTGTTTCATACACTCAGATAAACTCCTGAGCATCACGAATTGGAAATCTTTGTCCGTCAGCGTCCAGTGGTTTACATTTTCTGCAGATGATGGCGATGAAAAGTGTGGATCGCACTCTTTCTGCCGTCATCTTCTTCGTCAGTTTGTTGCCTGTTATTATCACACTTTCTTATGCCCAACTGCAGGACGAAGGTAAGCGATATGCAGAGTTTTGATTACGCATTTATCCAATGACCATTATGATATTCGACTTTTGAGTACCGTTCTCTGAATCAACAATTAAGTAGAGACATATGAAACAAATCTCTCTCCCCTTTGCTAGGAGATTCTGAATTGCATTAAGAGGCATAGTCTACCGAATATTTTATCGCGCAAGTCCCCATGCCGTACAGGCTTCGTCTCAGGGTCCTTATTTCGGCCAGCTTGTAATCATGAATCCGGAAAAACATTCGAACGACATAGTGAATTAAAGTAGTAATATCGAGGACTATCACCTTTGAAATGTTGCGATAGCTCCACGTGAAGTTTATACACCTACTAGTCTGTTCTACTAATTTCAAGGCCAACAAATTGTTCAAATTTCGATCTCAATAAGATTCACTACGTTCCTTTTATATACTAACACATATAATGGGGAAAGGAAAAATCCAGATTTCAAACTTGGGATTCGATCCTTTTACTTATCGTTGAAACGTTGGATTAGCCATAAATGTAAGGTATACACTAGTATGAATGACCCCATCATGTTCCTTGTGTAGTTTCTCTCCTTAAAGTGGTGAATCTTCCAATGCAGCTCAAGCATTACTAGTTATAAAACAAGCAGTAGGTCTTAAGAGTCCCAATTTGACAACTTGGAGCTCGTCCTCTAATGGAGGACCTTGTGCTGATAACTGGGCTGGTGTCACATGCGACTCTTCTCAAAAGATCATCATTAAATTGTAAGTCTCTACTGCCCCTATAAAATTTTCTGTTGGGTTATAGTCTTTTTTTAATTGTATCCTCTTCATTCATTCATTCATTCATTGAGATAGATAGATAGATAGATATATAGATATATATATATATATATATATATATATATATATATATATATATAGAGAGAGAGAGAGAGAGAGAGAGAGAGAGAGAGAGAGAGAGAGAGAGAGAGAGAGAGAGAGAGAGAGAGAGAGAGAGAGAGAGAGAGAGAGAGAGAGAGAGAGAGAGAGAGAGAGAGAGAGGGAGGGAGGGAGGGAGGGAGGGAGGGAGGGATGGGGGAGAGAGAGAAATGAAATGAAATGATATATTTACGTCTTCAGAAGGCCAAAATGACCTATGAGACCAAAAGTTACAAAACTGGTGAATCTGATACAAAATCTGAGTACCAAAGGAAGTGGTATTGAAAATGAAAGATGTAAAATAGCTGGGAAAAGGCTAACACCAAGACTAATACAACAAAGGGCGGATACATGGGAGGGATGTGCTGATATACAAGGCTGGAGATCTATCCTCATCTGCACTGTGGGCGTCTGAAAAGTACAGCTCGAATCCTCCGCTGTAGTCTCCGTCGATACTGTGTAGCACCTCTCACTCTCGGTCGTCTAGATCTCCCTAGCTCCACTGCTCGGTCTATGAGAGTGCCAGTAGTGGCTGTATGAGTGTGGACAGAGCTCTGTACTAGATGTTCTACTGACTGCTCCTCTAGCTGCCCAGTGTCTGGTGTAAAGAAATCCGTAATCTGTCTCTGGGACTGTCTCCCTCCAGCTCTCCTCAGTAGAGTGTCTCTATGTTTGTGTACCGAGAGAGAGAGAGAGAGAGAGAGAGAGAGAGAGAGAGAGAGAGAGAGAGAGAGAGAGAGAGAGAGAGAGAGAGAGAGAGAGCTTATGGTCAATGTCCAGCTTATAGCCAGTGAGCTATGGTATCATCTGAATGTACAAGTGTGTATCTCTTGTGAGCCATCTATCATCTGAATATATTGTAAGTGTGTATCTCCATCAGATCTTCATAGAGTGCTTCAGAAGCCTCAAATGCTCTAGGAATAAATATGTTTGTTGTTAACTCTATATTCTGGCAATAAAATTGGAAGAGAGCCTCAACCAGCGTGGGAGGCAATGCAAACTCTGCTCTAATGATTGCATATGGTACTGACTATTTGCTTCAAATCATCTAAGTCAGCATATCAGAGGTCTCTCTGGCTGTGTGTAAATGTGTGAGAGTAAGCCAGCACTCCAGATTGCTACAGCATACATGAGTTATGGGTGACCATCATGTCAAAAATCTATCCCTTACTGCAGGTCTTCTGAGAAAAGGCCCGGTGCTTGCATGTGCAATAAAGGTAATCCCAATGTACTTTTCCTCCAAAACATACTGATCTAAGAAAGCATGGCTCTGGCTCAGCAAAAAATGACCATGTCATATTGGGGGCAGATACAAGAAAGCAATCACAAAACCTAAGGGCAGAGTTTTTTTTTTGGGGGGGGGGGGGGCTGTAAAATGTGATACATATGTGGGGGATAAAGTATCCACTAGGGGGGGGGGGGGGGGGGGGGAGAGAGAGAGAGAGAGAGGCCTGGTGGCATTGTCTCTCCAATATGGAACGTGATACATACCCTCTTGTCAATGTCTTTGGCAGTCTGAAATGCCATAGAAACTCTACTTGCATATGCAATAAAGGTAATCCCAATGTACTTTTCCTCCAAAACATACTGATCTAAGAAAGCATGGCTCTGGCTCAGCAAAAAATGACCATGTCATACTGGGGGCGATACAAGAAAGCAATCACAAAACCTAAGGGCAGAGTTTTGGGGTGGGGCGGGGGGGCTGTAAAATGTGATACATATGTGGGGGATAAAGTATCCACTGGGGGGGGGAGAGAGAGAGAGAGAGAGAGAGAGAGAGAGAGAGAGAGAGAGAGAGAGAGAGAGAGAGAGAGAGAGAGAGAGAGAGAGAGAGAGAGAGAGAGAGAGAGAGAGAGGGAGGGAATTAAATGAAATGATATATGTAGGTATGCTGAAGGCCAAAATGACCAATGGGATCAAAAAGTTTACAGATGTGGCTAATCTAACTGTTAACACAATGTCGAAGGTAGAAAACTTAATAGAAACAAAGCTGAGTATAGTAAAGCAAAGCACATGAGTATATGTGGCATAGAAAGCATGGTACACTAGAGATTCTCTAGTCAATACAAAGATACAAGAACCCTTAGCCCTAGAAGAGGCTCACGTTGGGTAATACAAAGAAAAATATAATCCTATAATTAGGTATAAACCTCTATTTCAATGGTAATCCAGCATGAGTCAAAACCAAATTTCCTCAATATCCTCCATGGTGAGGGTCCGCATGGGGACACTTGTCTAGCATGTCAAGTTGATCCGAATCCTCCTTTGTAATGATTAACTATGCTCAGATATCCTCCTAGATGGTTGGGGGCATGTGGACGTCCCTAAGTCTGTTGCATGGTCAATGAGAATAGCTCTAGTATGGGTGGTATCCAATATCTACAAACTAGAGGTAGTGGGTGGCTGGAAATGGTTAGTTTCCTCCATTTGAGGCTGCCACTCTGATCTTTTAAGGAGCTTGTCTCCATGGCTCTTTGACCCAAACGCAAATAAACCCAAACATGTTGGTCCTCCTTATCCACAAAAAGATCCTGTCATTAGAGAGAAACGCCCAAAGGGCTACATTCCCAATTTGGTATCAAGTACAAAGTCATATACACAGGGGATAAACCACCGTACACACCCACCCAACACAAGGTAATGGGGATGGCTAGCTCCTAGGGAGGGTTGTGGTTGGGGGGGGGGGGGGGGGGGGGGAGAGGGATCCAAGAAGGCAGCTAGTAGTTCCATCCGATAGTATCACTCTAAGAAGTAAAGAAAGGTCCTTTCCTCCAGAGTTGAAGGCAAGCCACCATCGAATCAAGCAATCCGAATCACCCTAAAGACAGTTGAGCTGTCCCTTGAATGAGCTCGAGCCAAAAATCTTGAACAGTCTCAGCCGAGGGAATTGATCATTGCTCAAGGATATGCCAGCACCTTCCTCTCCAAACAAACGAAAGGGCCAGGCCACTTATCGGTTCCAGCAAGGGTCAGCTTCCCTGCTTCAAGAAGAGACCCCGATGCACTCTATGGTGAGAAGGCGCTTGTTTGGATCAAGAGGATAGTACTATCAATCACATGCTCGTAATCGAGGGCCGGCCCGATAAACGTACCCCGGGCCACTGCACCCCAAGAAATGAGCCGAGTCCCCTCTCTCCAAGTCATAAGTCTCAAGATCCTCAGCCAAATCTATCAAATCTGCTGGCCAATGGACAATCCCATTAGGAGTGCCATTGTGACTTAGTTGGAAGCCACAACCCCTGGAGTCACGGGCTAACCCACCATAACTCAACTAGGTACCGATTGCAATACCCCGATGAGCAACCAACAATTAAAAAAGGATAGTCCTATGAGATTGTTGACTACTCCGTATGTGCCGCCATAAGGAAGAGAGGAACTCGGAAGAGAGGCCATAATGTTGCCAAAGCTCCACCATAGAAGGGATGGCAGGCCGGCGAGACTCGAGGCTACGCAAGCCCAACCACGTAGTATATTGAAAGAAGGTAATAGTGGGACTCCCAGTGGAGTATGGATCACGCCACTTCCGCTCAAGGATCCCACTATAACTGGGAGAGGGTCCGAGCCTCCCAAGCCCAAAGCCACCAATTGCGGTCGGTCTGAATCTCCTGAGGATTCAATATGCCAAGCTCCACCTCTAATGCCAACCACCCCGATCCATTGAAAGGTGCAATCGGCAATGATTTTGGACTCCTCAACAATGCTAATCAACCAATCCACATCCTGCATCTCAAAGAAGAGAGTCACATCATGGGTACAACCCCGGTCAGCGATCAAAATCTCAGGCTAAGAAAAGGCTCCCAACCACACTGTGGGGGGGAGAATCAGTCCAGATACCCCCGTCCCTTGGAATAGTCTACCCAATATCACCAATCATCTGAGACACCCCATGCATCTCAATACATTTGTCCCACTGCTGCTCCAATGTGTGAGCCCCATGAACTGTACTCAATCACCTATACTACACCCAAGGCCTCTTGCAAACACCCCCGAGGAGACATGCAGTCTTGAACCCACCATAAATCCTCTCTTAGTATGAAGAAGAAGGTTAAAGATCAGGAGTTGGAGGAGCTGCTCCTCGATGCATGAACGCAGAAGCTGAATAAGAGAAGGACGTAACGACTCCCAAGTCCTCAAGATGCTACATGGAAAGCGATCCTTAGTCCTCCTCTAGAACCCAACACGCCACATTTGAGCAAAAGTCCACCTGACCTCGGGCTTCCATGGCCCACCAGCAACAAGCGCAAACATGCCAAGTCTCTAGCAGAGGAACTTCTTCCAAAGCTGAGGGCCATGGAACGATCCGCGAACTACAAATTTGCCCAATAGGGCTCTTCTCTGGTAAGGGGGATCAACAATCCCTAAGCAGCCATGCTCAGTTGGAAGACTCTGATGACAAGCCTAGCAACCTTGGCCCGAGGGGGGATACCATCCCTCCCAAACCATAAAAAGTTCCTGATAGGCTGCTGGACTTGGCCAATACATGAGCTTGAAAAGATCGAGCAAGAGGTGATATACCACATCATGCCTAAGAGGACATGGTTAGCCACCATAACTCTCCAAGTCAAGGATAAGTGAGCTGCCCTCCAATGCATCAACTTCCTCCTGCCTCCCCTCTAACACGAAGGCTAAGTCCCTGCAAACGACTATCGTGGGGAGTCAAATAGGAGCTCATGGCCTAAGTGAAGAAAAGAAATAGGGTTGGAGCCAAGGGACAACCATATCGCAGAGGTCTAGAGATGCTGAGATGCTTCCATCGGCCACCGGCCATGAATACCTGGCTATGGGAAGATCTATAAAGAGAGGTAGCATCCCTAATCTATCCGACAAGAAAGCCGATACAAAGCATAGTGTCCTCGAGAAAAGCCCCATCAATGCGGTCAACACAATCGTAGGCTTTCTCAAAATCGAGAGGTAGAATAGCAAGAGGCTCACCACGTATCTGAGCCAGGGATATCGCCTCCTACAATGTGAAGATGGAAATAGGAAGAGCATCGGTCCTCAACATCACGAAGCTCCTACTGGTCACTATTAGGGTCCCACTCAAGAAAAGGCTAGAGGGAGCCCCCCCCCCCCGGGATGAAGACACCACTCAGTCTCCTGAAGCTGAGCATGCTGCTGAGTGCAGGTCTCATGCAAGTTCTTCTCGACTACTGGGATAGCTCCTACTGGGTGAGTTCCTATTTCCATCACAGGCTTACAAGTGACTATCCCAGTATATCCAATCTCACTATCATGCCGACTGCCCCCAACATTGAAGCTCTCACTCTCTATATTCTCCAACAGAGAAGCTTCTTCTACAGTGGGCAAAATCACATCAGTGAGCAGAGAATAATCAAGAAGAAGCCTAATTAGAACACTCTCAAAAATACCACAGTAACACAAGTAGACCCAAATTGACAAAAGCTAGAATCACAGAGAGACGACAGTGAGTGTATCCCTCAGCTTCCTAAATCTCTGTATATCGTTCTGAATGGACCCTTCGCTATATATCTCTGACCGTCTGTACGTACGTATGTATGTGTGTTTTTTTAAACGAGTGCAAACTACTTCTTATATAGATCTTCGAGCCAAGAGAGAGACTTCCGCCAGATTCCATCATTTAAGGCACCATCACTGTTCACTGCACACGTGCGGCCAAGAAAGTGGCTTCCACCTAATCCCATCATTTACTGCACCATCTCCGTTTGCGCCGATTCAAAAGCGCCTAAAGACTTCGGAATATGGCCTTGAATGCGAGACTCTTTCATGAATCAACAATTCATCACAAATCTGATAGCCGACTTGATTCTGACTTGATTCTGACGCCGAGGACAAATTTTGAAGGACAAATTTTGAAGGCCAAATTTTGAGGGCTGAATTTTGAAGGCTGAATTTTTGGAGGGGCTGAATTTTGAAGGCTAAATTTGGAAGGCTAAAATTTGAAGGCTGAATTTTGGAGGGCTGAATTTTGGAGGGCTGAATTTTGAAGGCTGAAATTTGGAAGGCTGAATTTTGAAGGCTAAATTTGGAGGGCTGAAATTTGAAGGCTGAATTTTTGGAGGGCTGAATTTTGAAGGCTAAATTTGGAGGGCTGAAATTTGAAGGCTGAATTTTTGGAGGGCTGAATTTTGAAGGTTAAATTTGGAAGGCTGAATTTTGGAGGGCTGAATTTTGAAGGCTGAAATTTGGAGGGCTGAATTTTGAAGGCTAAATTTGGAGGGCTGAAATTTGAAGGCTGAATTTTGGAGGGCTGAATTTTGAAGGCTGAAATTTGGAGGGCTGAATTTTGAAGGCTAAATTTGGAGGGCTGAAATTTGAAAATTTGAAGGCTGAATTTTGGAGGGCTGAATTTTGAAGACTGAAATTTTTTCCGATCGACAAAGATGAAATGAGGGCGAAACTGGAGCAGTGAGCTCTTAAGGACGAAAAGAAGGGGTGCTAAGACTTTTTTTTTTTTTTTTTTTTTTTTTTTTTTTTTGGGCTGGCATACAATCAGATGAAATCTTGCCCGATTACAGTCCCCCACATCTTGGCTAAAAATTTCTAAGAACAAAATTAGAACTGTCTATGGGCAAAACAAGCTGAAATGAGAACTAGGGTATATACAATGATTGATTTTTCTCGAAATGTTTCAAGTTAGATAAGCCTTCACCCTGGAAATGTTGACCAGAGGAAATTTCTCACCCTGTAGGTCCTCTACTTGTACTGCTCCTTGTTGAAATATCCTGAGCACTTTGTAGGGTCCTGACCATTTTGGTGCCAATTTAGTTGGTACAGCCAGAATCTGATATATCAGCACTAGAGCTCCCTCTTCCACCTTATTGGTCCTTAAGTGTCTGTCATGAATTTGTTTCCTTTCTTCCTGCTTTTCCTACAGCCTCTTCATAGTTGTTTTCCCTATATTCCTCCAATGCTACCAATCTTCTAATGTGAGGTTTAACATCAATTCTTTTTGCTTCAATTTCTTTTCTGATGATTAATTCAAAAGGGGCTAATGCCTCTTTTCCATAGAATAGAAGAAACGGGCTCTCTCCCGTGGTGCCCCTTCTGGTTGTTCGAAAAGCCCATATTGCACAAATCAGGGCTTGTGGCCATGAACTCTCATGGTCAAAGGCTAATTTGCATAGTAATCCAATCAAAATTTTGTTAGAACTTTCTGCCTGCCTATTTGCTCTCGGGTAGTATGCACAGGATTTCTTATGGAAGATCTTGTACCTGTCAAAGGTTATTTGCAACAACTGGTTTACAAAGTGCGTGCCTCTATCACTGGTGACTTCAAGTGGGCAGCCAAATCTTGAGAATATTCTTTTATACATAAACTTGGCTACTGAAGTGGAAGTACAATCAGCAGTAGCTTTAGCTTCTACCCACTTAGTAGAATAACATGTGGCCATCAAGATATACTTCTTACCGCCAGGTTGACCAGTTGGGCTGATTGGTCCAATGAAATCAAGACCCCATCGTTCGAAAGGTAGCCATCCCGTGGAGATTACTAATGGTTGAAAATTCAGCCTACTAGGCTTGGGAGCATATCTCTGGCAGATATCACATCCTTTGGCAAACTTGATAGCATCTTTGTAAACATGAGGCCACCATAATCCCCTGTGGATAATTTTGTGAGCCAACTCCTCTCCTTTGAGATTCCCTTCACTGTGTGCTGCTTCAAGCAAAAAATTCACCTCCTCTGGATAAACACATTTTCTCAAGATACCATCATGACAATATTCATACAAATGATCATTTATAAGTGAATATGCTTTGGCTTTAAAGAGTAATCTCCTCCTTTCTAATGGTTTTATGTTCTCAGGAATTTTCCAGAAGTGAGAAAATGCAGAATTTCACCATACCACTCAGTTTGAGTCTCTACCGCGAGGAGACTACTATCTACAAGTTCATCATTAATACCTGTCGCCTTTTCGCCCATAGCCGTCCTTGACACCTGATCCGCCATGTAGTGTTCTTTTCCTGGCTTAATATGAATCTCAAAATCATACTCTTGAAACAGTAGTAGCCAACGCCAAATCCTTCGAGCTACTCTAGGCTTATTAATTAAGTATTTGAGGGGCTGATGGTCAGATATGACAATGAAGTGCACACCTAGAAGGTAGTGCCTAAACTTTTGGAGTGCGAAAACGATAGCCAAACCTTCCCTTTCCGTAGTGCTGTAATTTCTTTTTGCTCTGGTAAGTAGTCTGCTAGCATAAGCTATAGGTTGATCCACCTTGGGCACCTTGGGCATGGAGGGTTGAGCCAAAACTGCTCCTACTGCATGAAGACTAGCATCTGTATGCACATGAAGACTAGCATTTGTATGCACATGAAACTCTACTGACCAGTTAGGAACAGTTAAGAGTGGAGCAGTACATAGCCTCAATTTTAGTTCACAAAATGCCTTTTCAGCCTCTGGACTCCATGAGAAAGGAATCTTCTTACTCGTAAGCCTTGACAGAGGCTTAGCTATTTCTGAATACATCCGTATAAATCTCCTATGGTAGCCGGCATGGCCTAAAAAGCTTTGTACTTCCTTAGGAGTCCGTGGAATGGGCACGGAAAGGATAGCAGTGACCTTTGCTAGATCTACAGTTATCCCATTTGCAGACACGATGTGACTAAGGAGAGTGCCTTTAGTGACCAAAAAATGACATTTAGCAGGATTCAACTTCAAACCTGTTTTGAGACACTGCTCAAAGATTTCCTTCAGATTTTCCAAGTGATCGTGAAAATCTTGGACTACTGCTCTTCTATGTGTGCCTGAGAACACTGAAAAGTCATCCATAAGAATGCGCAGAAAAGTTGTCAACCATTTTCCCAGTATCAAATACATTGTTCTATTAAATGAAGCGGGTGCATTTCGTAGCCCAAAAGCCATGCGTGTGTACACATAAGTGCCCCATGGAGTGACAAAGGCAGTTTTGTCTCTATCATCAGGATGAATTAATATTTGGTTGTAGCCATTGAAACCATCAAGAAAACTGTACAAAGTGTGACCGGCTACTTCTTCTAATACTTGTTCTGTGAAAGGTTGAGGGAAGCCATCTTGAACAGTTACCTTATTTAAAGCACGAAAATCGACACATATTCTTATTTTTTCGCTATTTTTCTTGGGTACAATAACCATAGATGAAAGCCACCTTGAATGTTCTACTGGAACAATAATACCTGCTTCCTCAAATTTTATGATTTCGAGTTTTACTGCCTTTGCATATTTTGGATTGAGTCGATATGGCCTACTTCTTGCAGGTGCAACTCCCTCTACTAGGGGTATTCGATGTAATCCAAGCTCCTCTGGAATCCCTGTTAGATCCTTGTAGGACCATACAAAGACATTTTTATAGGAGAAAAGGAGAGAAGTTACCCTCTATTGTAAAAAAGGATAGTGCCACAACCAGGAGGCTAAGTGGACTATTTGAGGATTTCCTTCATCTCCCAGGTTCACTTCTTGAACTAGCATTTCAGGACTTGTCTCTCTTGAAAAAGCATCTGCACTGTGAGCAGGGGTGGAATTCACCTTATGTTCCACAATATGTTGCTTGATCCATCCTTTAGGAATTTCTGAAACGGAAGGTCTTCTCTTCTCTCAGGCTCAGGCTCAAAATTAGGCCCTTGAGACTCAAAATTAGCCTCCTTCAAGGCTTCTTCAATTTTGTCAATTTTAGGCTTTTCCACCCTTTTGTAGAACTCTGTAGTGATGCATACTCGCAAAATTGGCCCATTTTGATCCAATGGACCAATTTGGTCCGATGGCCCAATTCCACTATTTGGGCCCCCTGAAGAGACTAACTCACTTCCTGCTACTTTTTGCTCGCTTCTTCCTAATTTTTGACCACCAAGACCATTTTTTGAAAAATGCCCAAATTTGATCTCCAAAGGTTCTTTGACTTGGTCTGATGGCACAATTTGACTATTTGGGCCTCCTGAAGATACTAACTCACTTTCTGTTACTTTTTGACCACCAAGACCATTTTGTGAAAAATGGCCAAATTTGATCTTCAAGGGCTCTTTCTTGATCTCGGTCTCTGTTTTCGTGCAAGGACTCACTTTTTCTCTTTTGTGAGTGCTTAGCCTAAATTTTCATTTCTTGACTCTTTTTCCCTTCCCTTGGCTTCTTTTGCAAGTTCTTCATTTATTTCAATAATCTCAACAGTGCAACACTCTGCATCACCCATCATCCAATTTAACAAATTTTCTTCTTCTTGGGGTACAGAAGGCATTACCTGAGTATCTACATATCCAGTTGTCTTGTTGGAGTCACATCCTTCTTCTAAGTGTACTTGTAAGTGGTTATTAGTCTTCGAGGAGATCCACATCTGGTTTCTTCCCCAATCTTGTAGTGCTTTTGCTTGCCTTAACCAAGGCCTTCCCAAAAGCAGAGGATAAGTGCTTTCTTGTGGCAGGGAAATCACAACAAAATCCAGGAGGAATTGACAACCTTGTACAAACATGTGTACCTTCTCAATGATGCCGAGGGGCATAACACGATGCTGATCTGCTAATGTGACACTGAAGGGTGCCACCTTGGTTAGGTTCAGTTTAAGTTTCTTCATTGTAAAATCAGGCATCAGATTGATGCCAGAGCCTCCATCTATAATGACACCAGTCAGACCTTCATCATTATGAACACAGATAGCCTTGAGCTTTGATAGTCTACCAAGGGTGCGGGCGGAAAGTCAACCATGAAACCATCTACACTTGGTGGTGGGCTTAAGTAGGCCGAGTGTATAACTTTCAATAAATCACTTCTTACTTTCGAATCCATTTTTATGAGTTTGTACAAACTAACTTTGTTATGAATACCTTTCAAGATTTCCTCAATCTTGGCCTCTTGTGTGTCTTCCTGAGAGCTTGGAGGTTGGTCCTTAAGGGAAGTAGTCACCATATCATAAGCTCCTTCAATGTCTGCTTGGCCCTTCCAACCAGCCTTCTTTTCCTCATCTCTATGTTTGAGTCCCTCTTGTTCCTCTCTGCAGGTTGCTGCTTGCCTGGCTCTAGTCATCATGGGCACTGAAGAAGATGAAACAACATAAGACTGAGTGGTCATACCTTCTACTTGTGGGGAGACTGCAATCATGTGAATTGGAGCAGGGCGGCTTCTTGGGCAATCTCTGGTATAGTGATCCTTGGCATCTGGACAATGCTTGTAGGGAGGTGCACCTTCTGGTAGAGAACACCTGTTCTGCATATGGCCATACTCACCACAGCGATAACACCTCAGTGGCCTATTATATCTAAGCCAAGTTAGATGGGTCTCTTCTCTATTAGGTGCATTTGAAGTACTAGCATAATACGAATCAAGGACAGGAGGGTTACCATGCTGTTGTACTCCCTTGAGGTAGTAGCAGTCTCTTGTTTCATGACCATCCTTGGGACAGAATTGACAGCTCACCTTGTTGGGACAATTAACATTTGAATGTCCATTTTTGCTACATATTGTACACCAAGCTTGCCTTCGTATGTCCTGTGCAGTGCGCAAATCTTCTAACTCACGACGAAGTTGAGCTACTTCATCAACATTGTGGCGCGATGGTGGTGGTATGACATTCTCTTCTTGTTGACTCTGCTACATTCTTAAAGCTTCCAACTCCTTCCTGAGTTGCTCAATAGGATCTAAGTGTGATGCATAATTTGGTTGAGTATCTCCTTCAAAATGTAGCCTAGCTTCCTCAATGCATGATGCAGTTGCAACAAAATCATCCAGTGTTGCATCTGGTCGTAATAGTTCCCTCAGTTGCTGAGAGGATTTTGGGAGGGCTTTTTCCACCCACTTCTTAACCAAGAAGTCTCCAGGTTGGGCAGGGAGTTTGGCTACTAGAGATTTTACTCTAGTCATTAGCTCAGGGAACGATTCCCCGGGCTGAAGCTTAAGATTTTCTAAATTATCAAGGGTCCGTTCAGTGGAGTTACCTAGTCTGAAGGTGTTGTTGAAGGCTTCCCTTAAGGCTTCCCATGTTGCAAAGTGTCCTTCAGCATATTGGCTGAACCATCTATCAGCAACGCTCTCCAAGGTAGTTGGAAAGAGGGCTAGAAAAGCATCATGTCGGTTCTGTAGCCCCCTGCTCTTGCACAAGGGTAAAAACCTTCGCACATGGTCATCTGGGTCCTCATGAGAAGCTCCTTTGAAGGTTGGAAATTTTATGTTGATTCGAGATAGAAGTGCGGCTAAATCGTCTGCCATTCTCCTTGTGCTATTGTTGCGGGCAAGTAGTTCCTATGATGATGAGGAATATGGCCTTGAATGCGAGACTCTTTCATGAATCAACAATTCATCACAAATCTGATAGCGGACTTGATTCTCACTTGATTCTGACGTCGAGGACAAATTTTTAAGGACAAATTTTGACTCAATTTTGAAGGACAAATTTTGAAGGCCAAATTTTGAGGGCTGAATTTTGAAGGCTGAATTTTTGGAGGGCTGAATTTTGAAGGCTAAATTTGGAGGGCTGAAATTTGAAGGCTGAATTTTGGAGGGCTGAATTTTGAGTGCTGAAATTTGAAGGCTGAATTTTTGGAGTGCTGAATTTTGAAGGCTAAATTTGGAGGTCTGAAATTTGAAGGCTTAATTTTTGGAGGGCTGAATTTTGAAGGCTAAATTTGGAGGGCTGAAATTTGAAGGCTGAATTTCGGAGGGCTGAATTTTGAAGGCTGAAATTTGGAGGGCTGAATTTTGAAGGCTAAATTTGGAGGGCTGAAATTTGAAGGCTTAATTTTGGAGGGCTGAATTTTGGAGGGCTGAATTTTGAAGGCTGAAATTTGGAGGGCTGAATTTTGAAGGCTAAATTTGGAGGGCTGAAATTTGAAAATTTGAAGGCTGAATTTTGGAGGGCTGAATTTTGAAGGCTGAAATTTGGAGGGCGGAAATTTGAAGGCTGAATTTTGGAGGGCTGAATTTTGAAGGCTTAAATTTTTTCCGATTGACAAAGATGAAATGAGGGCGAAACTGGAGCAGTGAGCTCTTAAGGACGAAAAGAAGGGGTGCTAAGACTTTTTTTTTTTTTTTTTTTTTTTTTTTTGGGCTGGCATACAATCAGATGAAATCTTGCCCGATTACACGATGCAAACTCCATAAGAGCCCAACGAAGGTTAAACCAAGTAGACTCACCCAACTCAAGAGCTCTCTTTAGAGTATGCATCTCCTCATGTATGTACATATAGCAAAGGGCAATGCGAGTATCAACAATCACATACATGATAGTTCTACTCTTTTGGGGGCCTCGAATGAACATGAACCGTGTTGTATCCCATGATTGGATAAATAAATATGTATAATCGACCTCACCAAGGTGATGCGAGCACTCAATCACCTTAGCTTGTACAAAAGACAATGCCTCCCCCAAGGTCCAATCAGGCTATGAAGCTCCACAAATGGAAGGAAAAAGCAACTCCCATATCCAAAGTTGTCGAGCTACAAGAGGTAAGAGCCATTGCATGGATAGGAATGGTAGAAGGGGACCTGCCCTCCTCCTGAGCATCAAAGAAACGAGAGAGCTCATAGCTGAAATGTTCCCTTCACAAATGATAGTCAAAACTCACTAGGCAGGGAGGAATAGCGGTCAACCGTCAAAGTACCAACTCTCAGAGGAGGGCCTAGGGGACTGATCGCCCCTCATGAGCTACTCGGCTCACCGAGAAGTCACTGTCAAGTGAGCGCCAAATACTAGGAGTTGCACAACCTGGAGGGCGGGTAGGCTTCGGTGTGGAAACCGAGATAGGAGGGATCCTCGACAGTGTGGCACTTGAGGCCGGGGGCTCCATAACCAGTGCAGGGGGGAGGTGCCGGCTCCTCCGGAAGCACACTAAAGCGGTTTCCCATGGGAACATAGACCTATCGGGCAATTGACCTCTGCTATCGGCCCAACTGCCATCGTCGCCGTGGCCTCTGTCGGCCAGAGGAAGATAGCGAAGGATTTGTTGAAGCCGCCGGGACAGTTGTGGTCTGTTGTCCAGATCCCTCCCCCAGATGTAGAGAGTGACTCAAAGAAATCTGTGGGGAGGGGGGTTCTGAAATGCTGGTGGGGAGGCTGCTGAGTCGCATGTTGAGTCGCCTGCTGAGTCGCCTGCTGAGTCGCCTGCTGAGTCTCCTTCTGAGACTAGCATTTGGCTTGGCACGAAGATTGTTAGAGCAAGCAATCTACAAATTCACCTACTCTAGAATACACTGATTTTCTTAAGCAAGAAACATTTTTCGTAAGATAGCATATGACCCCACTCTTAGCTTTTCTTCATGTTCACAAAAGAAAAAACAAAAAATATATATATAAAGAGAGAAAGTACGTAATGTAAGAAGTCTTTCCTTAGATTTAGGAAAATCGGTTGCATGATTTAAGGAAAGAAATGGCTACGCGGTGATTGTTTGCCGCTACAACTCACATGTATATATTGATCATTTGATAATAGAACATTTCGGAGTGACTGCGACAGTGCTATACTGTTTATATCTATGAGTCGACTCCCTTGTAGTTTCTCTCCCGTGTGATATTATTCTCTTCTCTGTTCAGTTCGTGAAGCATCTCTTCTTATCTCATGAAGAGCATGCCTTGTCATCTGAGTATGGATTATCACGCATATGCAATCAATATGTTCTACACTCAGCAATCACATATTATCAGTTATAGATGAAGTCATATTACCTCGGGTTCTGTTCGATCTCATTTTGTAGTGAAGAAATCTGGATCTTTAGATCGTATCATACGAAGCATCATTTCATTGCTCTACTGGCTGAATAGTGTACTAGCATTATGTGGTCATAAGATCGACTGTGATTTCCGTCAAGTATACTGTTGTGAAGTGTAAGGTCATTCGTACTGTCACAAGTATGATTAATGATGCGCTGACTCTTCTGAAGGGTACTATTATCTTTAACGACTGCACTGCTGGTGTGAGAACAATACTTCTCATCTATCATGATCGGTGCATGGTTTCTACCATACAACATCTACTTCGATTTACCACCAACTGGCTGGAAGATCTAGTGATGAACGCATGGTTTCAATAGATTCTATATGTCATGATTGATCAACATTATTGACGTGAATTCTTAATTATCACATCCTATCTTACTTATCGCGAAGAGAATCACTGCATAGTGATGAACCAATTGTATGCATGACCCATATATCATATATGCGCATCAGCTGTTGTCATGTCACATATGAAATATTAATGTAATCTCATGTTGTCAAACTATGACATGGTACAGATTACAAAGTTGCAGTCATTGTCATTCATTAACATGATTGACTATACTTCCTGAAATCTACTGATAACATATTCATTTGCTGCGAGCATTTCAATGTAACTCAAAGTTTACTGCAGAGACTTAAGCATTTCTTTCGGGACAGTCATCTGTATCAGTTTCCTCATCGAGTTGACTTGAAAGGTTTAGTTTTTTGTTTCAGTGCATATCAAATCATCAATACTTTTGTAATCACATGTCTATGCGATACTTACAATAGAAGCTTGCAGAAACTAAGACATACTTTTATTTGCGTCAAGCCTCTCTGTATTAGTATTCCCTTGATTAAGATGGACATAATCATATCGTGATCTCCTCCATCCACGTTTCCGCATGTAAAAGAAATTTTCGTTCACAGTGGTATGAGAGCCATCATGGAAGCTACCCTAAGCCGTTCATAGTTATTTTCAACTTCCCAATCAATGTTTTTTTTTGTTAATCATTTATGAAGAAGATGGATCAGCTTGCATTGAAGGAAGATACCCAACGTCTATGAAGTAATTTTCTGTAGTAACACTATCATTTCGCAGCTCGAGAAAGGCAGCAAATTTCTTCGAAGAAAAGTGAGGATGGTCCCACGAAGATCAATCTAACTGCTACGAGGAGGATAAAGAAAGGAGGTGCAGAAGATATCTGCCATGTACGAACAGATTTTTGGTGACGGGCTTAAGGCAAGGCTCGTCATCAACTACAAATAATTTCAAAATAAAGATATCAATAAGGTATACACAACCTACAAAGTCAAAAGATGAATTTGATGGTAAAATCAAAAGTTCCTATTTACAAGCTCCTAGTAATTGAAGACCAATTAGTTCATTTCAAGAAGGCATTTTTTCTCATTAAAGTACTCAATTGGTATTGTTCATCAATTCGGTATCCCTATTGATAGAGTTTCATTTCTTATGATCCTTGTGCACTTAAAACCATGGTTAGGATCAATGTTCTTATTGTTCTATCTTGAGGAATACCCATTCTTTAGCATCAAAATCACTCTTAAGCCTTCTCTTATTACATGAAAGATTATCACCATTGTAAAGTGAGTCTCTATCACTTACTTTTGTATCACAAAGAAGATCTTATAGATCTTATGGCCATTGATATGTACCACTCAAAGCTCCATATTCTCTTTATTGAGTTATGAACATAGAGCAAGAAATTTGTACTTGTAATTTAGTGCTATTCAAGCACATCAAAAGATTGTATTTGCAGCCAAGTGCTTCCTAAGCACTTCTCCATTGTTGAACAAGAAGGATTCGAAGAAGAAGATTCAAGTGACCGAGGCAAAGACCGTGGACGTCACTACTCAAGGAGCTCATTATGAAGCTCACCTCTCCATACCAATTGGAAGAAGCAAAAATCAAACATCAGCAAGAAGAAAGTGCATTCAATGCACTCAAAGTAAAGACTTCCTCACCATAGGAAGATGAAGAATGTGCACTCAATGCACACAAAGATGAAGAAGAAGACTTCTTCACAAAATGAAGAAAAGGAAGGTGTACTCAACACACCTAAACTAATGTAAAAACATTACTCTACTCTACTTGTAGAGACATAAGCACTTTATATGTGCTATCGCAAGTCGATTTGACTTAAATAAAAATTTGTATGGACTCTCATTTATAAAGAGTCATTCAAAAGGCTGCATATTATCACACACATTGGATCTTATGTAAAAACAAGTAAAGCACTCAGATCCCCTTCATTACCAACCATTGTAAATTAAAAGGTTGATCACATATACAAGTGGTGTGAGCACTTGTTTCTACACATAGAAGGTGTAAACAACATGAATTTTGATCAAGAAGCTGGAATCTTGATTAGCTTCATTTCTTTATGTAAAAGAAGTCGTCAAACAAGTGAAGGAATAGAATCACTCTACAGCTAGAGCAATGCTCGCTCCAAGATGAGTGAGGGAAAACCACAACCTCTGATCTTTGCATTAGACAAAGTTAAGTTGTTATACACAAATGGCAAAAGCCATAGATAAAGCACTTTTGTAGCTTTGTAACTTGTTTGAAACCTCCATATGTATTATGATGAAAAGAGCTCATGTATTCAAGCCTTGTATTCGAAGTACTATGTAAAAGATTATATCCTTCAAAGATCACATAAAAGGGTTCTCAAATTGAAGGGGAGATATTCTTGAAGGAAGGTGCTACATCAACATGAAGCATTCAAAGAATAAGACGTTATCAAATGGAGCCATCTTTTGAAGTAACGGACAAAGCAAAGATCGACCACATGGAGCAAAGGATTACATCAATGGACTACATCAACTCATGAAGAAAAGACATCAACAAGAGGATAAAAGCTAAGCTTGGAAACATCAAATCAAAGACACTTCAAAAGGAGCAAAAAAGAGCTATTCTACATTTGAAGAAAATTCAACGATCAAAAGCAACTTCAAAGAGCTATTCACAAAGAGAGACATCATCAAACCACAATGAAGTAAGCAGTACATCGATGGACAGGAAGTTACTACTTGAAGATTTCAAGAAGTCAATCAATAAGGACTAAGGAGATCTTTGCATCAAATGATCTAAGCCATCAAGACCAAGAAGGAATTCGTCATCAACGTATGAAGAACTATCACCTCAATGAAGCAAACGACTACATCAAAAAGAAGAGTATCAACTATCAATCAAATGACTACATCAAGAGAAGAGCATGAAGAAGAATCAACTATGAAGATATATGATGAACAGGAGAAAGAGGAAGGAAGCAAAATTAAAAAGATTTCAAGGCTAAGAAAACACACATCAAAGGGGAGACAAAAAGAAGAACGACAAGCGAAGAGGGAGAGAAGAGCACTACAAAAAAGATTGAGTGAATTTGAAGATTGAAGGGGAGTCGTTAGAGCAAGCAATCTACAAATTCACCTACTCTAGAATACACTGATTTTCTTAAGCAAGAAACATTTTTCGTTAGATAGCATATGACCCAACTCTTAGCTTTTCTTCATGTTCACAAAAGAAAAAACAAAAAATATATGTATAAAGAGAGAAAGTACGTAATGTAGAAGTCTTTCCTTAGATTTAGGAAAATCGGTTGCATGATTTAAGGAAAGAAATGGCTACGCGGTGATTGTTTGCCGCTACAACTCACATGTATATATTGATCATTTGATAATAGAACATTTCGGAGTGACTGCGACAGTGCTATACTATTTATATCTATGATTCGACTCCCTTGTAGTTTCTCTCTCCCCGTGTGATATTATTCTCTTCTCTGTTCAGTTCGTGAAGCATCTCTTCTTATCTCATGAAGAGCATGCCTTGTCATCTGAGTATGGATTATCACGCATATGCAATCAATATGTTCTACACTCAGCAATCACATATTATCAGTTATAGATGAAGTCATATTACCTCGGGTTCTGTTCGATCTCATTTTGTAGTGAAGAAATCTGGATCTTTAGATCGTATCATACGAAGCATCATTTCATTGCTCTACTGGCTGAATAGTGTACTAGCATTATGTGGTCATAAGATCGACTGTGATTTCCGTCAAGTATACTGTTGTGAAGTAAGGTCATTCGTACTGTCACAAGTATGATTAATGATGCGCTGACTCTTCTGAAGGGTACTATTATCTTTAACGACTCCATTGCTGGTGTGAGAACAATACTAATATGAAATATGAAATATTAATGTTGTCATGTCACATATGAAATATTAATGTAATCTCATGTTGTCAAACTATGACATGGTACAGATTACGAAGTTGCAGTCATTGTCATTCATTAACATGATTGACTATACTTCCTGAAATCTACTGATAACATATTCATTTGCTGTTAGCATTTCAATGTAACTCAAAGTTTACTGCAGAGATTGAAGCATTTCTTTCGGGACAGTCATCTGTATCAGTTTCCTCATCGAGTTGACTTGAAAGGTTCAGTTTTTTGTTTCACTGCATATCAAATCATCAATACTTTTGTAATCACATGTCTATGCGATACTTACAATAGAAGCTTGCAGAAACTAAGACATACTTTTATTTGCGTCAAGCCTCTCTGTATTAGTATTCCCTTGATTAAGATGGACATAATCATATTGTGATCTCCTCCATCCACGTTTCCGCATGTAAAAGAAGTTTTCGTTCACAAAGATCTCGTGGGGATGCTTTCGCAAGGTGGCCGACCTTACTACAAGCGAAGCAGTGATTCAGGAGGCCGGAGTACTTCACCCTGTGAATCAACCGATCTCCAGATAACAGTGAAAGCTCAATCTCCGAAGGCCAGCTGTGTTGGGTCAGCAATAGGATCCAAATAGAAGGTAGAGAAAACCATCTTCAAATGCAACTCTTGAGTCAGCCCTATCCATGTCCTCATGGTATCCAACTGAACTAGGTCTTAGTATATGAGTTTGTCGATCTCTATCCATGGAAGAGCAAGAGATGGTGCATTTAGAGAATACTGAAAAGTGGGTAATCTATCCATACTGAACTGTTGCATATGGAACCATGAGTTCATTTGTTAAAATTATAGGATGTATCATTGTTTAGGACAAACTTTTAAGAGGAGTCTAGGGAAAGCTGGGCATATTTGTCTCTAGGGAACCCCCACAACTAGAAGAAAGGAGAATGCTCCAATAAGAGCCTCGGGAACCAAAGGCCCCCCACCATCTCTGCTCGAATAATCTCATGAACCATAGAGCCCTTGGCTCAAATTAGGCAAGAAATTGTAGAAGCAAGGGGTCTTTCCAATCCTCTCCATCTATTAGTGCTGTAACTGCTACTAAGACCATCCACTCAGGATCCCCATATCTACACTTCATACAGCATAACGAAAGTCACAAGAGTATCAAGGAGCCATAATTTTGTTCAAAGTTCCTGAAAGTGAACATGTGAACATATCTTCCCAAACTGTCCATTGATGCATATGCTCTTATCGTTAAGTCTCTATTCCTCACCTCATGGAGAATATTGGCCTACGAAAAAACAACCTAAGATATGTATATGTGTCTGTATACTCCACAACTTCCAGCCCATGTGAAAATAGGCTCACCTCAATATTCATTGTGGTGTACTATTAAATATTAAGGGACTGGCTACCATCATGTGCAAACTCATTGAATGCATCCAGATGCCACTGCATGCGCTCCAGGGAGCCCAAGATCAACAGAATATATGAGCATATAGCAATAGGGGATCTAGTGCACAGTACAACAGAGAATGGGCATGAATCAAGAAGCCACACGTTTATTCAGTTGCTGAGAGTGGTTCTTTATACACGTGAGAGTGGAAATGGTTATACCTGAATGCCTAGGGTTGCTGATGAATGTCGAAGGACTTATTTTTACGGGTGACGCTTACATATTTATCTTTTATTCATGACACAAAAAGATAGTGATCAAAAGGGATTCTGCAGAAAAGGAGCTACCAAAAATTCATTGCCCTCCATTGCAAGGTAGTCGCAAGCGCGTATTCAAGCAGGCAATTAAAGTGACATTGCCCCAGAAGATGTTTCCAAAGGTATACATGAAATAATTTTTCTCCAATTATCTAAATCCCAGAGTCACCTGAAGGCACACGTATTTTGATCCAGAGAGTGTTATAGGATAGGACATCACATACATGCTTCAGTAAGATACTGAGCAAAGAAATTACATCTTCAAGCAAGATTATGTGTCAATAGGTCCAGCAAGCCCAGACCCCTAAATTTTGGGCAGAATAATTATCTTAAATCTTAAGTGAACCTGAGCACTCTCTAAAACAGGAAGACATATTTTCACTATTTTCTTCATGGTTCAACATTGGTATTCTTTTTGTGTCTGGAAAAAGATAATTGTGGTTTCATTGCCAGGGTTCGTTTAACATACTTGATGCATTCTTTTCTGTTTCATCTCAGTTCTTATTTCAATCCAAGATCTCTTGTCTCTGCCTTTCTAACAAAATATGATTGTTACACAGGAACATGTCAGGATTTAATTTGGAGGGAGTTTTACCGAATGATGCATTTTCAAAGCTTACAAGTTTAAGATCACTAGACTTCTTTTATAACCAATTGCAGAGCCCCTTCCCATCATTGGATAACCTTAAGAATCTGCATGATCTGTAAGTTCTCTTTATTCATCTATCCATTTCAAGTCCTCTTAAGTCTCAAATCATTTAAACCGTGTACTGCATAAATTAATCCCTAGTTTGTTTTCTGGCTTGCTTATCAAGGGAGAAAATAGTATTCAACTCAGTGTACAAGCTGGTAGGAAGTTATCATAGATATGTTTCAGCTAAGGCTGCGTTCTTAGGGAGGATTTCATATTAGCTGCTTTACACATGGAATCGGGTATAACACTGGAGGATTGGGTGCACCCTAATGTGCTTGAGTTTTTTTTTTCCCTTTCCAATTAAAAAGAAAGATATTTTTTTTCTTCTAAAAAAATCATATATTTCTAATAACTCTAGAAAAATGTCTTAGAATTTCTCATAGTGCAGAGCTTTTTTCCTCACAACCTAAAAGCTTACTGGTCCAGGTTATCCTCTTACAGGATAAGGACACTTATACTCTCACTTGAGTTTCTAGTGCTGCCCTTTTTGGCTACTGAACTTCAAACAGTTCCAGTAATGCATCGGCTTCCTCAAATGAAAGGATGACCTGCTTGTGACCTCTGGTTGTACTATACTTACCTATCGTGATGATCATTGATGATACCTCTATCATTGTCGTTGCTGAAACTACTCTGCTAATGTTTGGAAGTTACGATCGTTCCGTTCAACCTTACTAACCTTGGGCTTGTATATGGGAAAGGGAATACACACCTACTAATATACCTTTATATATCTATTTATTCATTTATTTTCAAATTAAAGAACTGTAATGATCACAATGATTATAATATTGTTAATTTTGAATAAGCACATATGATAAAGGGAAAGCAATCAAATGGTAGAGTTAAAGATTTCCTTTTTCTACATGAAAAGATTTCAGTAAATAAAGTCAAGACCCACGATGATCCCATATGATCAGATATAAAGGTATAAACATAAAAAATCAGCATTACATATCTAGACCATAGAGGAATAGGCTTGTGTTACTATCATTTCATTATTGAATGAGGGCATACAGTTTTCAAGAAAGAATTCAAACCCACTAGTCCTGTGTCCATGCAGTCCACAAGCAGCAAAACTCGCAGTTGAAATCTTGAAAACTAGCCATGAACCCCAATCCCCAAAAATAAGGCGATCAGCAGCCAAAGTAGAATCAGTAATCACACTCTCAGCTGGTGAGCTTCAAACATGTTTTGTTTAATCGTAATAGCTCGAAAAAGGGTAGTTGAATGCATGATTTATCTGAACGTCTGCAGTTTGTAGAGGGCATATGCAGTTTCTGGCATATGTCCCTGTTGAGCATTTTTTAGGACTTTTGTTGATATGCACAGGGTAACAGACAATGCCTTGTCTGCCCTATCGTTTTCTAGAATCCTGCATCTTGGAAATATTGCAGACATGTTTTTAATGCGTTTTTGGAGAAAGAAATCAGAAATAATCGGATTTATGCTGATCGCATTAGAAAATTCTCAGAGGATTAAAGACGCTACAGATTGGAAGCAAGAAAAGTAAAGTATGATTATTCAGTTGATCCCAAAAGACCAAAGATCACATCATCTTTTCTTTTAAAGTCACTGTTATGGGAATCTGGATCATGCAAATTGACCCATTGAAGATAGAAGCCAGCAGATGACTCTTGCTGGATTGCGATGCATACAGTGTGCAGACAAAGAGACAATGCACAGAGAGAGAGAGAGAGAGAGAGAGAGAGAGAGAGAGAGAGAGAGAGAGAGAGAGAGAGAGAGAGAGAGAGAGAGAGAGAGAGAGAGAGAGAGAGAGAGAGAGAGAGAGAGATGTGTTGGAGGAGATGGTGGATAGATTCCAGAGACTAAGTGATGCTGCAAATCCCTCCTTCACACCAGCCAAGAACAAGTTGAGGAGTGTAAAGTAAACCCCTTGAGCCTTCCACGAACTACAAATAATCACCTAAGTGCGTTGGAATATGATCCTCTAATCAATGGATCAAAACAGATAAGTAGGAGATTCAATTATGAGCTAGAACTTGCTATTTTGGTCTCTATACCTGCTCAAAAAAATGAACAATGCTCATAACCTGCTAGCAATTGATCAAATCCCTTTTGAGAGTATCTAATTGACTTAGATAGCTACCAATCACAAGTTATTTCACTAAAAATGATCAAGTGTACTCCGAGAATTAAGCTTAGCAAATCAAATGATCATCCTGACATTTTCGGGCTTCCACAGTATGCAGACCAGTGAAGAGAGTTTTGAAGATATCTCGAGGTTAACTGATGCAATGAGAATGAAACTTTGTAGCAACAAAATAGACCGTATGCTGAATCCATAGCACTTTAAATCACATGAAATGATCAAGTATGCACTGAGAATCAGGTGTGCGAAGTTCACTGTTCTTGGATGAACATCACAGAGAAGAGAGAGTGAGATATGATAATCATGTACATATTAATGCACATAGATTACAATGTTATTGGCAATTAAAACATTGCACAATGTGAGGGAAATGTTGGAGCTACGATATGAGCTCAACATCAGCAAAAGATCCCTCTAAAAAACTCTTCCAATCGGGCTCACTAACACGCGACTTTTTGAGTCTCCTTTTATAGCTGAAGTTGGAGCCTTTTTTAATTTGAAATTTAAATTCTTAACCAAAAAGTGTCTTTGAACTATAGGAGCCCAATCTTTAGCTAATTCACCAACCGATTCGTGAAAATATTCTTCCTAACAACTCATGATTAGAAGTGAATCCTTCTATGTACTTTTACAATGAGTAAAAGTTAAAACATTTACAAGAGATAGTTCATGTGCTAACACATGAATATACATATCATCTTTTGGATTAATGATCAAGCTTTTAGGCTTGGAGTAAATTGCACCAAGAGCTCCCCTCAAGCCTAATATGCTTGGTCTTCAATCTTCTTTAATCTCCTTCAATCCAATCATCATCTTGAACCTGTTCATCTTAGTTCCATTCAAAGATTTGGTTAGCAAATATGTACATTGCGAATTGGTTGATACATAGGACAATTGTATGTCCTTGCTAAGTAGCTTTTCTCTCACATAATGACAATGCTCTCAATGTGCTTAGTCCTTGCATGATATACAAGATTAGCAACCAAATGAAGTGAGCTAGTGTTATCTCCAAAGATCATTGGAGTGTAGGTATGTATCCCCAATTCTAAGTAGACTAGCTTTAACCACATTGCTTCTTGTGTTGCATTTGCTAGCTCTCTATATTCAACTTCAGTTGATGATAATGCCACAATTGGTTGTTTCTTTGATGACCATTAAATCAACTTTGAACTTGCAAAAGATAAGTAGCGAAAAGTGCTTCTCCTATCATCTTTTGAGGCAGTCCAATCTGCATCAGAATATAGCCTGATATCCAAGTCAGATGTAAATGGATAAAATAGCCTTCATTTGTGGTACCCTTTAGATATTTTAAGATCCTCTTGGCAGCTTTCATGTGGGGTTTTCTTCGTGTATGCATAAATTGACTTAATGTACTTACTCCATAGCATATGTCCACTCTTGTTAGGGTTGCATAATTGAGACTCTCAATAAGCCTTTGATAACTTGTAATGTCTTCAAGTAGTTCTCCCTCATGAGAGCTAAGTTTGTGATTCAATTCCATAGGTGTACCTGCAACTTTAGTGTCCTCCATCTTGAATTTAACCAACATATCATAAATGTACTTCCTCTAGGTAATAAAGACTCCAAAATCTGACTATACAAGTTCCAATCCAAGAAAGTATGCTAACAAACCAAGGTCACTAATTTTAAACTCTTCCATCATCTGAGCTTTGATTTGCTTGATGCTATTGGCATCATTCCCTGTAATGATGATGTCATCCACATAAACACATAAATAAATAAGTTTTGAGTTAGTCTTCTTAATGAACAAAGAAGAATCTGCTTTGCTAGCAACAAAACATTGGTCTTGCAAATATGTGAATAGTCTATTGTTCCAAGCTCTGGGAGTTTGTTTTAAACCATAAAATACTTTCCTTAATTTGCATACATAATCTCGTTTGTCCTTGTCTTCATATCCTGCTGGTTGAGCCATGTAGACTTCTTCAGAGATCCATCTATTAAGGAATGCATTTTTAACATCTAACTGATACAAGTTCCAATTCTTTGAAGAAGCAATACTTACTAAAACTCTGATTGTTGGCATCTTAGCCATAGGTGAGAAGGTGTCCTCATAATCCACTCCATGGGTTTGAGCAAACCCCTTTGCTACTAGC
Organism: Ceratopteris richardii; assembly: GCA_020310875.1. Lineage (NCBI taxonomy): Eukaryota > Viridiplantae > Streptophyta > Polypodiopsida > Polypodiales > Pteridaceae > Ceratopteris > Ceratopteris richardii. The sequence continues at coordinate 125,637 of MU260976.1, forward strand.
CTTGCTTTATACCTGTTGATTGAACCATCTGAATTCTTCTTTACTTTGTAAATCCACCTGGATCCTATTACCTTCATGCTTGGTTTCTTGGGGACCAAATTCCAAGTATTGTTCTCTTGAAGTGCTTCAATTTCTTCTTGTATAGCTTCTCTCCATTCTTCCTTCTTATTGGCTTCTTTAAATGAAGAAGGCTCTTCTGACATAGAATCTTTAGCCATGTATATAGAATGCTTCATGACTAGTGATGTGTCATAGCCATATCTTATAGGTTTCTTACTCTCCCTTTGAGATCTTCCAAGTGCTTGATTGGATGACTCTAGAATGTCTTCTAATTGTTTGAATTTTGTCTTTCCCTTGGACTTCCAAGCTTTGAAATCAATCTGCTCTTCATCTTCTGAGTTGACATCTTCTCATATTTGTGGTTCTTCTTGAGTCAGAGTTGGACAATCACTTTCCAAGTCATAAGGTAGCTTCATTTTCCTGCAATCATCTTCAAACCAGGAGTTATTTTTATCAAACACCACATCCCTACTAATTGTAAATCCTTTGTTAGTGGGATTATACAACCTATATCCTTTCTGGTTTTGGTCATAGCCAATGAATATACATCTTTCAGCTTTTGGATCAAGCTTTCCTCTAATCTGTGAGGGTATATGTGCATAAACAATGCACCGAAAGATTTTACAATGGTCTAGGGAAGGTCTCCCGCCATTCCATGCTTCATAAGGTGTCATTCCATCCAAGGACTTGGATGGAAGCCTATTAATTAAGTATGTGGCTGTTGAAACAACCTCTACCCATAAGTAATTTGCAAGTTTCTTTTCATTCAACATTGATCTTGCAGCCTCTACTATTAGTCTATTTCTTCTCTCTGCCACTCCATTCTGTTCAGGAGTGTACCTTGTTGTAACCTCTCTCTTTATGCCTTTGTCTTGTAAGAAGGAGTCAAATTCATGGGGGAAATACTCACCACCTCCATCAGATCTCACCCTCTTCAAGTTTCTACCTGCTTGATTCTCAACCAATGCCAAATACTTCTTGAAACAAGTGAAAACTTCATCTTTATGCTTCATAAAGTAAAGTATGGTCCATCTACTATAGTCATCTATGAATGAAACATTATACCTTGATTCTGAGATTGATGGCTCTCATCTAGGACCCCACACGTCTGTGTGCACAAGCTCCAAGTAGTCTTCATATATATATCCTTTTTGTTGAATGGTTGCCTGTGTGATTTTCCAAATTGGAATGCTCCACATTTGTAAATCACGTGTTCCTTGGACACATTTGGAATGCCAAGCACACTTTGATCTCTACGTATTTGCTTTGGGATCCTTTCATTTATATGACCTAGTCTCTTATGCCATATCTCCAATTCAGATAGGGTTTGATGTTTGTAATTGAAGAGAGCAATATTTCTAGTATCTTGAACTTTAAATGTAAAGAGTCTACCAGATTTCTCACCTTTTGCGATCCTCATGAGGCCTTGCCAAGGGTCCTCCACATATGCTCCATGCCTTGTGAATCTTATCTGTAAGCCCTTCTCAACAATCTGCCCAACACTGATTAGGTTTTTTGTTTTGATTGGCACATATAATACCTTACTTAAGGGGTTCATGTTATCATGAGATGCTTTAACATTTCCAATCTTCTTAACAGAGTGCCTAGTGTCATCACTTGTTTGGACTTCATGCTTCCCTTTAGGTTCTTCAAGATGGGATAACAATGCTATATTTCCAGCCACATGATTGGAACAACCAGAATCAATATAGAATAGATGCTCATCATCTTTACCTTGCTTGGATGTCATGTTCATGATCGATAGAGAATCCTCTTGGTCTTCTGTATAGTTGTTGTAGTCTCTTCTACCTCTGAAGCCTCCTTGATAGTTGTTGTTGTAGCCTTGGTTGTAATTATGATGGCAATTGCTTTCTCTATTATTAAACCTGCCTCTGGATTGTCCATAGCCTCCTTTGTGGAAGCCTCTTCCTCTTTGATTTTCATCCTTATGCTTCATGAAATAAAGGATTGTCCATCCACTGTAATCATCTATAAATGAAACATAGTACCTTGAACCTAAGATTGATGGATCTTTGCTAGGACTCCACACATCAATGAGTATAAGCTGCAAATAGTCTTCATACATGTACCCCTTTCTGTTGAATGGTTGCCTTTCTCTTGAATGGTTGCGTGTGAGCTTTGCCAAATTGGCATGCTTCACATTTGTATATCATGTGTTGCTTGGACACATTTGGAATGCCAAGCACACTCTGATCCCTCCATATTTGCTTTAATGTTCTTTCTCCTATATGTCCTAACCCTTTGTGCCATATCTCTAGTTCAGATAGAGTTTGATCTTTGTAAGTGAAGTGCTATGTTTCTGGTGTCTTCAATCTCAAATGTAAAGAGTCTACCAGATTTCTCACCTTTTTCAATCCTCTTGAAGCCTTGTTGAGGGTCTTCCACATATGCTCCATGCCTTGTGAATCAGATCTATAAGCCTTTCTAAACAATCTATCCAACACTAATTAGGTTTTTGGTTTTAGTTTGCACATACAAAACCTTGCTTAAGAGGTTCATGTTACCATCATAAGCCTTGATATTTCCAATTTTCTTGACAGAGTGTCTAGTGTCATCACGTTTGCACTTCATGCTTCCCTTTGAGTTCTTCAAGATTAGAATACAATGCTACATTTCTAGCCACATGATTGGAACAACCTGAATCAATATAGAAAAGATGCTCATCATCTTTACCTAACTTGGATGTCATGTTCATGATGAGTAGAGAGTCTTCTTGATCTTCTTTGTAGTTATTATAATCTCTTCTTCCTCTGAAACCTCCTTGATAATTGTTGTTGTTGTAGCCTTGGTTATAGTTGTGATTGTAATTGCTTGTGTTGGACCTCCTTTTGGATTGTCCATAGTTTCCTCTATGGAAGCCTCTTTCCCTTTCATTCCTTGTGTCCTTGAAGCATTCTTCTGTGGTGTGGTTGGTAAGGCCGCAGATGTTGCAAGGTGGAGTGTTGTAAGATCTCCCCCTACCTTGCTTTCCTCCTCTACCCCTTCCTCTAGTACATCTTCCTCTACCTGTGTAGTTAACTTGAGAGGTACTAGCCTCTTCTTCATTGTTTTTGCTTTTACCCTTATCCTTACTTTTATTCTTATATGTATAAAGGGCAGAAGATTGGTTACCTCTACAGTTGTGATCATTCTTGTTTAGCTTTGTCTAATGGGTGGAGAGTTGCCCCATCAAGGTGTTGAGGTCAGATGCTTGCATATCCATATAAAGGTCATATCCATATAAAGGTCCATTGCTGTGGTGAAGGACTCCCACATATCAGCTTTAATGCCATTGATGATCTTCCTTACTATGTGTTCTTCTTCTATTTCCTCTCCAATGCTTGCAAGCTGGTTAGTCACATCCTTCATCTTGGTCACATAGTTAGTCACACTTTGCTTCAGTTGCTTTTTTAGGGTTGTAAACTCCATCCATAGTTGGTTTTTCCTAGCTCTTGTATTTGATGAGAAATATGATGAGAGTACTTCCCAAGTCTCTTGGGAGGTCTTGCAATTCCTAATGTGAGGCAATAAGAAATCAGATATTGAGTTGAGTAGATAGGACCAAGAGCATCCTTTGCACACCATGTGGTCAATCTTTCTTGCTCTTCCCTTGTGGGTTGATGTTTACTTCTGTATGTTGGCATCTCTTCATCTCGTGTGATGTATCCATATAGACTTCTCCCTTGAAGGTAGGCTTGCATCCTTAGTGACCATGCTGAGTAGTTGCTTCTGTCCAATTTGTCAATGCATGATGGAAATCCATCTCCCATCTTGATTGTTGTTGCTCTGATACCACTGTTGGAGGAGATGGTGGATAGTCTTCAGAGATGAAGTGGTGTTGCGTAAACCTGATTCACACCAGCCAAGAACAATTGTTGGAGAGTGTAGGGGGCCTCTTTAGCTTGCTAATGATCATAAATATTCACCTATGTTCTTTGGAATATGATCCACTAATCAATGGATCAAAACGAATAGGTAGGACATTGATCCAAGGTCATAGACTTGCTATTTTTGTCTCTATATCTGTTCAGTATAATGGACAATGCTCTCAACATAGTAGCAATTAGCCTAATACCTTTTGGTGATGTCTAATTAACTTAGACAGCTACCAATCATGCTTGATTTCAATAAAAAAGATGAACTACACGCTGAGTACGATGTTTAGCAAATCATAGGAGTCTCCCGACATTTTCAGGATGCATCAGAGTACATATCAGAGAGTAAAGAAATGATAATATCTTACGATTGAGATAACCAATGATTATGAGGTTTTGTAGCTATAAAGTAGAGAGTATACTTAATCTATGATGCTTCAAATCACGACAAATGATCAATCATACACTGAGAACAAGCTCTGAGAATATCACTGTACTGAAGTAGTCATGGCAAAGAAGTGAAGTGAAGATGTAATGAAAATGTATGTATTAGATCATATACAAATACAATGTCATTGGCAATAATCTATTGCACAATGTGAGAAAGGTGATTGAGCTATGGGGTGGGCTCTCAAATCACAATGTGTCTCCTTCATAATGATCTCATCAAGTCGAGATATCACGCGGGTCATTTGATCCTCTTTTTATAGTTGAGTTTGGAGCCAATCTTTTGAATTCAAATTCAAAAATCCCACCTAAATGTAAATCCTAAACTATAGGATATATTCTCTCATCAATCAACTACCAAATGAACCAAGATTTGATGCTTCCTAACTTCCGCATGGATGTGGGGCTCTTTTACAAAGGTAAATATAACTGATTTTACAAGTGATTGATCATATAAGGCTCCATGAGAAATATGTTAATCATCCAAGTATGTGGGCTTGGATTATCTTGCACCAACATCTTCCTCTACCTGTGAAGGTCACTTGGGAGGTACTTTCCTCTTTTGCATTCCTTTACGTTTGCTTTTATCTTTACTCTTATTTCTATATGTGTAAAGGGTAGAACATTGATTACCTCTAGAGTTATCTCCATTCTTGTTGAACTTTGTCTCATGTGCGAAGGGTTCCCCCATCAATGTGTTGAGGTCAGGTATCTATGTGTTGAGGTCAGGTATCTGCATGTCCATATATAGGTCCATTGTTGTAGTAAAGGACTCCCACTTGTCATCAGCCTTGATGCCATTTATGATCTGCCTTACTATTTGTTCCTCTTCTATTTCTTCTCCTTTACTCCCAAGTTCATCAGCTATATCTTTCATCTTGGTCACATAGTAAGCTACACTTTGTTTTGGTTGCTTCTTCAAGGTTGTGAATTCCATCCAAAGGTCGTTCTTCCTAACCCTTGTATTTGATGAGAAGTATGAAGAAAGTACTTCCCAAGTCTCTTGGGAGGTTTGCAATTCCTAATATGAGGTAATTTAAAAATCAGATATTGAGTTAAGTATATAAGGCCTGGCTAAAGAATCCTTTGCACACCATGTAGCTAGTGTTTATTGCTGCATTCTTGTAGGTTGATGTTTGCTTCTGAATATTGACGTTTCTTGATCTCTAGAGATGTATCCATACAAACTTCTTCCTTGGAGATAAGCCTTCATCCTTAGGGACCATGCTCGATAATTGGCCCTGTTCAATTTGTCAATGAATGATGGAAATCCATCTCCAATCTTGCTTTGATGTTGCTCCGATACCACTGCTGGAGGAGATGGTGGATAGATTCGAGAGATGAAATGGTGCTGCAAATCCCTGCTTCACACCAGCCAAGAACAAGTGGAGAAGTTTAAAGTAAACCCCTTGAGCCTTCTACGAACCACAAATAATCACCTAAGTGCTTTGGAGTATGATCCTCTAATCAATGGATCAAAACAGATGAGTAGGAGATTCAATCATGGGTTAGAACTTGCTATTTTGGTCTTTACACGTCCTCAATAAAATGAATGGTGCTCATAACGCGCTAGCAATTGATCAAATTCCTTTTGAGAGTATCTAATTGACTTGGATAGCTACCAATCACAAGTTATTTCACTAAAAATGATCAAGTGTACTCTGAGAATTAAGCTTAGAAAATCAAATGACCATCCCCACATTTTCGGGCTTCCACAGTATGCAGACGTGTGACCAATGAGCAGAGTTTTGAAGATATCTCAAGGTTGATTGTTGCAATGATAATGAAACTTTGTAAAAACAAAAATAGACCATATGCTGAATCTATACCACTTTAAATCACATCAAATGATCAAGTATGCACTGAGAACCAGGCCTGAGAAGTTCACTGTTTTGAGTTGAACATGACATAGAAGAGAGAGTGAGATATGATAAACATGTATATATTAATGCACATGGATTACAATGTTATTGGCAATGAAAACATTGCACAATGTGAGGGAAATGTTGGAGCTATGATATAAGCTCAAAATCAACAAAAGATCCCTCTAAAAAACTCTTCCAATCGGGCTCCCTAACACGCGACTTTTTGAGTCTCCTTTTATAGCTAAAGTTGGAGCCTTTTTGAATTCGAAATTTAAATCCTTTACCAAAAAGTGTCTCTAAACTTTAGGAACTCAATCTTTAGCTAACTCACCAACTGATTCGTGAAAAGATTCTTCCTAACAACTCGTGATTAGAAGTGAATCTTTCTATGTACTTTTACAATGAGTAAAAGTTAAAACATTTACAAGAGAGAGTTCATGTGCTAACACATGAATATACATATCATCTTTTGGATTAAGATCAAGCTTTTAGGCTTGGAGTAAATTGCACCAAGGGGGGAGAGAGAGAGAGAGAGAGAGAGAGAGAGAGAGAGAGAGAGAGAGAGAGAGAGAGAGAGAGAGAGAGAGAGAGAAAGAAAGAAAGAAAGAAAGTGTTTCTACGTCTATTAGGAGGCCGAACTCGGCCTATGAGACAAATCGATGTACATGGGTGTATCTTCTGTCTATCAGAGAAGATAAAAGTGCTGAAAAAGAAACTGGTAAAGCTGATACATATCTCCGTGAAATGCCTGTGGAGATACCCATGAAAGTGGGGGGGTGTATGGAGTGCGATATCTATGACTGTCTATATGCAAAGGGGTAGTACAACAAGCATGGGAATGCATCTGAAACGACTAACTAGCTCCATCCTCTGCTAGTGGGTGGGTGTAAGATGTGATACATAGATGGAGGTGGAGTCAGGGCCATCGTGATAGCTGCAGCGGGATCAGCCATAATATGGAATCGTCTCTCCTCCATGGCGCGCTGGTGACGAGCCTGGATCTCTGCAATCTGATGTCGGTGATGTCTCGGGGCCCGATATCCTCTAGCATGGGGTCGTCTCCTAGCTCGGGCAGTCTCAGCCTGCTGAAGAGTCACCCCTCTCGGTGTGTGGGCTGAGGGGGGGAGGGCTGCAGCATGTCGTGGAATAAAGAACTCAGTGAGCTGACTCTGTCTCCCTCCTGTATGGGCTGCTACAGTAGGCTGGAGTAGGGAATCTCTGTGACTCTGTATCTCTAGTAGGAATCGTCCGAACTGTCGCTGGTCTCTAGAGTCCATGATCTCTCGGAGGGTGGGCTGCCCTGTAAATAGAGTCCCGTATCTACCTCTGATGCCATCATATGCACTACATTTGCATACAAAGTGCTCCTCATCCTCCATCTCTACTCTGCAAACCCTTCATATCCTCTCCTCTCTGGGAATGTCTGCGGCTCTGCCCGTCTCAATCTCTAGTCTATGTGATGAGACTCTCAACTGGCCAATCGCTACCCTCGAGCTATGAGGCATGTAAGTATCCATGTAACATGGCCGCCGGATGAAACCGTCTACAAGGATGTCTAAGAACTGGTCTCGATAGTGCAATAGTCTCGATCCCATGTGTGGTGTGTGCCATGTCTGACTAATGTAGCGCTACCAAAGATCCTGTCTCGGCACAACATTCCTCTCATGACGAGAGAGGTGGATGTGAGGTGAGTCTGGGTCGTACTGAAAAGGTGGCAATCTGTCCATATCAAGCCCATGACTATCAAACCATACTCTAACCTGAGTGTACCAAGCTCTCTCATATCCTGACTCTGATATTTGTATAGATGCCTCAAAAGCTCTGCGTGTAAGTTTGTCTGTAGGGAGCTCTCTCATCCTCTGAATAACGAAGATAGTCTGGAATAGTGCATCTACTACCATGGGTGGTGCAGCTAGCTCTGCCCTGATGATGTCATGTGGTACCGAGTGTTTCCCACGAAATAGTCGCAAGATCATACGTACCAAGCTCTCTCATATCCTGACTCTGATATCTGTATAGATGCCTCAAAAGCTCTGCGTGTAAGTTTGTCTGTAGGGAGCTCCCTCATCCTCTGAATAAAGCAGATAGTCTGGAATAGTGCATCTACTACCATGGGTGGTGCAGCTAGCTCTGCCCTGATGATGTCATGTGGTACCGAGTGTTTCCCACAAAAATAGTCGCAAGATCATACGTACCCGGGGCCTCTCAATCGCACTCCATTGGGTGAGTGTGAGGCCTGGGGCCCAAACTGTCGCAGCATACATCATAGCTGGTCGGACTAGTGTGTCAAATAGCCACCCCTTCGTGCGGGGCTCCTGGAAGTGTGCCTGGTGACATTTCCGCTCTAACATGGCTAAAGCTGCATATCCTCGTGTGAGTCTATCGGTGGCTTCCTGTCTCATGCTGAAGGGGCCAGGTAAGCTCGTGAATGTGACTCCGAGGTAGACATAGGAAGTGACCACCTCAATCTGTCCACCGCCCGCTGTGAATCCTGCTCCATTCCTCACCAAGGGGGAGGTGTGGAAGATCATGACCTTGGTCTTGCCAAGGTTTACTGTCAAGCCCTTCTGTGTATAAAACTCATCGAGGGCATCCAAGTGGCCCTGTAATCCATCGGGTGACTCTGAAAATCAAGACAATGTCATCGGCATATAATAAAATGTGGACAGGTGTACCTGCGAGGTCTGCACCCTGTCCCCTAGCTCGGAGAATGTAGTCCTCAATCTCATCGATGTAGAGACCAAATAGAGTGGGAGAGAGCGGGCAGCCTTGCTTAACACCGATGAGGGAGAGAGAGAAGAGGAGGGAGGGAGAGAGAGAAGAGGAGGGAGGGAGAGAGATGGAGAAGGGGAGGGAGGGAGAGAGATGGAGAAGGGGAGGGAAAGAGGGGGAGAAAGAAAGAAAGAAAGAAAGAAAGGAAGAAAGTCATATTAACGTCTTCTGAAGGCCAAACTTTGCCTATGAGACAAAACCATGTACAAGTGTAGTAAGCCTATGTAGAAAACTTCTCTGCAACTTGTCATATACCAAGTAGCTTTGAATTGACACTCCAAGAATTCTTTGAGGGAACATATAATCTGCATGCTCAAAATCTTCTACTTATACATAAATTATACACTTATGAGTTAAAACATATAAGTTGTCTTTTCTTTCTTCTCGATGCAATTCTTTGTCCAAACCTACTAAAACATGACCAAGTATAATGCAAAACAAGAAACTGCTTCTTCTTTAAATATCTTCTTCACACAAGATGTTCTCGTAGACTTGTCTTTGGATGTAGAGGATAAAAGTAGCAAAAGTATATGGAAAATATAAGAGTAAAAAGAAGTCTTACTTTCCCTTTGGAATTGTTGGACCTTCTTCTTCTACATCTTTCTTCCACCTGATGATGTCAACATCTTCAAACTTCTCTTCCATACGTTTTGTTCTCTTCATCTTGAAGTAGCAAGCACTCTTAACTTCTTCAAATGAATTTTCCTCTTCCTCTAGTGCTAAGAGTAAGAGACAAAACAAACATGGTATACAAATAGAAGTGAACATAGCATATAAAACATTCTTCTACCATCTCCTCATATGCTGAATCAAAACTCTGCTTCACCTCCTTGAGTTGGTTGAATGTTGAATTACCTATCTAGGTACAAAATTAGAAAAAAAATTTCCAACCTTGTGTTGGCTGAAAACAAAACTGATCTAATCTCCAAATTTGTCTTCTTAGATGAGCTTTCTTTCCATGAAAGAGATCTATCAAAACTGTCAAGAACAACCTCTAGATACCTGTTTTGATGTAGCTAATGCTTTTCCTTTCAAAATAATAATGTTTTTAAAAGCACTTCTTGAATCCTTCAAATCTCTTCATAACTGCTCTTCTAAGATATGACCTGCAAATGACAATCTGATAGTAGAAACTAATACCTATGATTTGATGTTGATCTGGTTCCTTCATCTTCTCCAAACCATTGTTTTTCCTTGAATTTGAAGTAGCCTTCTCTTCATCAAGTCTTGGTCTTCACGCAATACTTCTGTAAAGTATTTTCATACTGCCAAAAGTATTTGGTTGCTAACAGATTATCAACTTCATACTCCACACTGATAAATAAACGTGTGACTGAATTGTCTAATTCTCAAATCTCTACTCATCTAGATTAAGTGTGTATCTCATATATCAAATGTTAGAAGATGCTCTGAAACCATATGTTGGTAGTCTGGGAGCTTTGATACCAAATGTTAGAAATTAGGTAGGCCCATAACTAATTCCACAGGTCCCACAGGTTTCGAGGATCTACAACATAGATTCTAGCTTCTTCCAAAATTGACAAACATGAGCATACAACACTTAATCATACAATGATGAGACAAAGATAGAGAGAGATTAGACAACATATTCAAAGTGTTACGTAAGCCATTGCTTACTCACACCATCATATATACAAATGTCAATTTACAGTGTGGGAGTCAAAACCTCAACCATTGTATGTGAACATAAATAGATGGAAGACTGTATGTATAGAATTTACAAGAATATTCAGATTTAGGGACAGAAATCTGAATATGTATGAGATGTAGGACCTGATAGGTTTGTAGAAGAGTGAATATGACTGAATGAAAGAGGAAAGATCAGTATGAAACTGATATTCCGGAAACCCTAATATGAATTTAGGCTATGGAAGACCCTGAATCAGATGTGTGTGTGATAGATCACATACTTATTGAATTAGCATAGAATGCTAACATGTTGCTGATAGAAATCCTTATACTCATGTGGAAAGACCTTCTCTAACGCCTCATCTGATGCATGTAGCATGCATGTACTGATTCTCCTTTATGTATGCCGAATAGGACACCTCCAGATATGGATGCCACTGCCTCCATAAGTTTCAAGTAATACCTGTGTGCATAAAGAGAATATGTATTTGAATAGTTAACATAAGATGCAATCTTATGTTAAGCTCCATCCAATGTCTTTGAAGTACTCCATAATCTTCATGTAGAAGATAATCTCCAAATACATTATGTAGATGGATGATCTAAACCACCAAGCTGCTGATAGGTAAGTCTTCTCCATAAGTAAAAGTTAGAGCACACTCTTCTCCAAGAAGAACTCCATGGCTGCTCCTAATATGCTTCAAAAGTTGCTCCATAGCTGCCCATATGTGCACCATGGCTGCCCCATGTGTGCATCAGATAGAACACCTCCAAGAGTGCCCACAAGCTGGCGTTGGATGATCTAAAAAGTGACTGTAGGTCTTCTCATATAGGCCTCATGACTTCTAACGAAAAATCTTGCTAAAATAAAGCAAATTGCTATAAAACGCTTGGACCGCAATTTTTATTCAAAATCAATCGCAAGTTCTAATAATCTTTGCTTTATTTTGAAACTATCTCTGATCTTTGCTTTTGACTAGCTTTTTCAGACCTTTGACCACCTGATGAAAGAATTGATCATATTTTTATGATGTATAAGCTGAGAGCTATCAAATGAGGTAAAAACCCTAAATCAGCAGAAAATTAGGGTTAAGGTTTTCTCCCAAATCTAATCTCTGATGACTGCATGTCATATACTATTAGAAAGCACTTATCAAGCTCTACAAGATAGGCTCATAAAGATTTTACCCAAATTTTGTGCCAAAAAGGACTAAGTGCCAAAATTAATGTTTCTTCCCTAAATGGATTTTGGACTGATGTGACATTGATTTCCAACAATCCCCCGTGCAATGTCATATTAGTACAAACTGAATTGGATATGTAACTTCATTCATCTACAAACTGACATAACCTTCAAACTTGTCCTTCAAGATTGACCTTCAAACTTTATCTTCAAAAGTCTTCTTCAAAACTGAATTTGAACTTCTTCTAACTTCAAAAATCTGAATTTGCTGAATATGAACCATAATACCTGAGAAAATATGCAAACTAGATATCCAATAGTGTTAGCATACATCAAGCAATCACTGCTCGACAACGTATGAAGCATTAATTGACTCTGCATCTGCTATCTTCTGAAATAAGTCTTCTCAAACCTGTAAGAATACACTAGGATCCACATATTTGCATTTACCTTAAGAAAGGTTTCTCAACGTACTTCTGTTGTGTCATGTAGATACACTAAACAAAATCAAAACTGAATCCATCCTCAAACTTGTGACTAACAACTTACAACTTAGTGTATTATGAACACTAGCTGGTTCATCTTGTACTCAACTCAACTCATGAGAGTCTCACCAAAATTTCATATCTATGATGTCATCTTGTCTTAATCCTTGCTCTATCTGTAAATCTTTCATACCTCTTTCCTTCATAGTCTAATACCTCTTTCCTTCAGAGTCTCGTATAATCAAGTATGTGTGCACCTCATAACTAACAAACCTCTCTCAAATATCAAGTTTCTATGTAATAGAACTCTGGAACTCTCTCTCGAACAGGAAAACCTAAGAGGAACTTTATCCATACATTCTCCTTCTTCCTTCTTCTTCAAAAGCTGGAACATAAAGAAAAACTGACAAAGGAAATATAGGAATACACGTAGGTATGATTCTGCATTCTTCACATCTAGCTGAAAAT